>PJEM01004168.1:61091-161790 GCA_004023845.1 Helogale parvula | reverse complement strand
CTTGCGTCTCACACGGAGGCAGACGGCTCAGGTGTCCCTGACCGGTGCTCAGTGGATAGTGGGGTCTGTGGCGCTTCTGTACCGGAGAAGTCTAATCTTCTGCTCTGAATCTGTGAAATGGACTCAAAGTCACTGGCGGTTACCTCACATGCACGAATCCTGCTGGGGTCTTTTTAGGCTCCCGTTCGAAGGGGAGGGGGCGATCGCTGCCTTAGGCAAATAATTGCTGCTGAGAAAGTGCTCGAAGACCTGACTTTCAGTTCAGGGGGCTCACAGCCACAGCGCCCAGAATCACAGTCTCTTCTCTGCCATCGTCCACTGTTATTTGGCAGACTTCCAGGTAATGATTAAAAACATTAAAATAAAAAAAACCCAACAACCCCCAAAACCCACCAGCTTGTAAATCAGTGCTAATTTCTGACTAAATAGAAGCTTCCATTCTGAGACCAAGCTGTCGTTCTTACTGCACTGCTGTATCCTGGACATCGCCTCTCTCTGTTCTTCTGGAATGAGATCCATTCCTTCCCCCGTGGTATGGTGTGAGAGGTTGATTTTGCATCTTGGCTGCCCGGCTTCTTTAGGTCAGGACTCCCCTGCCCTGTTTCTGTGTCTGAGAGCCCCATCGGACGCCGGTCGGGCGCCTGCATCTCCCAGTTGTGGCACCGTGACGTCCTTACAGAGCCACACGCTTCCGCGGTCCTTGCGGACGTCTGTGCTTACTTGCCCGAGAGCCCTGCTCGATCTCCCCGCCTTGGGGAGTCCTGAGCTTGGAGGCTCCAGGTAGTCTTTCCCAGGTAAGAAAAATCACCCCGTGTCTATCAGAGCACCGGGAGTGTGTCATCCTTCCGGAGCCCGTGGCTCCCCATTGGCCCGGGGCCTCCGGGAGCCATCCCGCTTCCCAAAGTCAACCAGTGCAGAGTGTTGGGGGCCTTGTCCGAAATCTTCCTCTGGCACCTTTGACGTCATTGCCCTGTGACCATTGTCTGTATTTTTATGGAAGCGCCAGCTCTTTAACCATTTGGCTTTGGTCATTCGGAATAATGGATGTTTGCCAGCCCCACAGAGCTGCCACATTTGCCGGCTTCCGTGAGGGTGTTATGCTTTTTCATATCACAGTGAAACCTTCATGTTTTCACTGAGGGTGTGCCTTCGTTAACCAAAATATACTCACTGTTTCTGAACGGAGTGTGCATTGTTCCCGTGTAGATTCTAACCCCCGCTCCGCCCCACACACACATTGGGGCCATTTTCCACTATAAAAATGTGCCCTTCAAAAGCGAATCCTCTTTTCTTCCGGCCTAAGCTTGTTTGTTTCTAGAAATAAGCACTTAAAAAAAAATGCAAAGTATTGTGTACGCTCTAGTAGTTCTAACTGCATAAGCAACCGTTTCCTCCCGAGATGCAAGTAGCCAGCGCGTTTCTTCATGTGGAAACAACATTTTTAAAAAATGCCGCTTAGCTGTCCATTCTGCGAGGCAGAGATGAGTGATGGAGGGCACACTTTTGAATGAGGCCCAGGCTGCAGTTCTTGAGTGGCGTGTGACGCTTTCCTCTTGCCATTTCCAAAAATACCACTTTTTTCTGACTTCATAGTTGGTTTTTTATCTCTAATTGTGATAAAGTACACAGAACATGAGGCTGATCATCTTACCCATGCCTGAGCCTACTCACATTGTGCCACCGGGCTCCAGAACGTTCTCCTACCTGTTAACCACTGACTCCCCAGCCCCTGGCACCCACCGTTTTACTTTCTGTCTCTGCGAATCGGACTCCTTTGGGAACCTCTTATAAAGTGAGATCACACAGTCTTTGTCTTCGTGACTGGCTTGTTTCACTCCGCACAGTGTCCGCACGGCTAAATGACATTCCCACGTGTTTGCTTACTGCATTCAGGGTATCTGTTCCTCCCCTGGTGGATGTTTGTATGACTTCCTTCCACTCAGTGTTTAAATAAACTTTTAGTTTGCAAGAGTGGTGGATTTACAGAAAAACTTAAAGGTGGTACGGAAAGTTCCCACATGTCCCGCACTCCGCTTCTCCTGTCATTCATTAACTCCTTGTCCTGTGCGTTTGTCACTGTGGATGGACGGGTATTGACACGTTATTAACTGCATCCATATTTCTTCAACGAATTTTTTTAAATGTTTTTTCATTTTTTTAGAGAGAGAGCAAGACCAGGGAGGGTCAGAGAAAGAAGGGGACAGAGGCTCCAAAGAGGTCTCTGCTGAGAGTAGAGAGCCAAATGTGGGGCTCGAACTCACAAGCCCTGAGATCATGACCTGAGCCGAAGTCAGGCACTGAACCGACTGAGCCACCCAGGCGCCCCCATTTCAATGATTTTTTAATCATTCTCTGTAGGGTCCCGCGGCTTGAAGGAGAAACACGCAAGTCGGGTATGGAATTCTGTACTTGTTTGAAATAATAAAATTCCTCTCCTGTCTCTTCACAAAATTATAGGACGATCCTTTCAAAAATAAAGCCCTGTTATTTAGCAACAATGCCCAGGAATTGCATCCGGACCCTTTCCAGGCCGAAGACCCCTTCAAATCCGACCCATTTAAAGGAGCTGATCCCTTCAAAGGTACCTTGCTCAGTGCCCCTTAGTCACGGAGGGCTGCTTACTTTGTGCCTCTTGGAGCTGTCCCGCGACCCGAGGTTGCTGGTAGCACCTTCTGGAGTGGAGGGGGAGGGAGTTCTCCGAGCCCCTGGGCCACTGCAGTGTTTGCCCTCCGCCGGGTTCACTGCGGAGCGGAGGTGTTACGCGTCCGGTGGAAGAGCTGAGCTCCCAGCTTGCAGCGAGGTCCCACATTCAAGGGCAGCTGGCTCCGTCCTCGACCTCTGCTCGCTTCGGTTCCCATCCTCCAGTCGAGGTGGGGGGCCAGTTCTCCCTCGCTCCCTTGGTGGGATGGGTAAGAGCCAGATGCAGTCATGATCATGAGACCGCCCAGTGAACAAGTCCCCACATAAGTCCAAGGTCTCCATGTGACGCGTTTGCCCACAGCCCCGCTCGAGGCCAGAATAGCTAAGAAGTCTCCTGGAAGCAAATGTTCCTCAGTTTGTTCCTTCAGAGCAAGGTAGCGTTTTCAGGAAGGGAAGGCTGTCTGCACAGCCCAAAAGTGCTGAGGCGCGGAGAGGGCAGAGGCCGTGCCTTCCCGGCATCCCGTGTGGGAGCACCGCAGGACCGAGCGGCTCCAGGCGGCCTCGGAGGCTCAGTGTGTGGAGCTCGTCCCGGCTGTGGGGCTGGCTGCGGGTTGGGGGCTGCGGCAGCCCCAGGGTCCCGTGTTGTCATGGCTGGGGGGGCCGAGAGGGAGCTGAGGTGCCAGAGCGTAGCATGGCGGAGAGAGGGGAGTGAATTCTGGCTCAGTGCGTGTTTTCCGCTCTGCGGCCCATGTTGAGTGGCCAGCGGCACCTTGCTTCATCTTGAACATCCCAGCGAGGCGAAGCCGCCTCGGCCCGTCGCTGCCCACCCCCTGGACATGCCAGAGTCGTTTCTACAGTCGAGCCCGACGTTCCTCTCTCCTCTGACCTAGGTGACCCCTTCCAGAATGACCCCTTCGCGGAACAACAGACCGCGGCAGCAGGTAAGAGCCTTGGTGGGAAAGGCTTTCTGGTTTTTGATGGACTAGTCCTCAGAACACTTCCATTGCTAGTTCAGGTCGAGGGCCTCCTGCGACTGGGCAGCAGGGAGGTTAGTTTCTGCAGAAGCCCGGCAGGGGCATCGCCCTCCTTTCGCGGTCAGGCGCCACTTCTCACCAACCTCACAGCGTGAGGAGAGCGGAGCCAGAAGAGGAGCTCACGGTAGCCAGACGGTCGTTCAGACGTGCCCACGGCAGCTCCGTCCTTCGCGCCCACTTGTGTTGCCCGGAGTGACACCAGGGGCCCCCGTGCAGCGCCTGCCCCCGGCGGGTCCTCGGTCTGCACGCAGCAGAGGTGACAGCCTGTGCTGGGAAGGATGGCCGTCTGCACCGCATGGAAGCCTCGTGTCTTGTTCCCTCCTGGGGACAGTGGCTTCCCCCCATCCATTCACCATGCCCGCACCCCACATTCCAAGGGAAGGAATGCACTGTGGGTGTGGTGTTGAGGTCATGTATTTATCTCTCTTTTTAAATATTTATGTAGAGAGAGCAAGCGTGAGTGGGGGAGGCAGAGTAAGAAGGAGAGGGCGCGTCCCAAGCAGGTCCACTCTGTCAGCACAGAGCCCGACGCAGGGTTCAGGCCCATGAACCATGGGATCATGACCTGAGCAGATCATGATCTGACCAAGAGTCAGATGCCCAACTGACTGAGCCTCAAGAGCACCCCTTATTTATCTGCGTCTTTATTTTTCTGCTGAGGTGAAATTTGTGTAACACAAAATTCAACATCTTTAAAGTGATAATTCAGTGGCATTTGGTGCATTCTTAATGTACAACCACCACCTCTACGTAGTTCTAGAACATTTCCATCCCCTAAAAGGAAACTGTATCCCTGTGATCGGTCACGCCCTCCTCCCCCAGCCCCAGGCAGCCACCGATCTGCTTTCTGTCTCTGGATTTACCAGTGTTGTTTTCATTATTAAAATCAGCTTTGTTGAGAGGTGTAATTTATACGCAGCAGAATTTACCAGTTTTAAGTGTATAATTAGATGAGTTTTGATAAATGCATACAATTAGGTGAGAGCATGTCCATCATCCCAGAAGGTTCTCTTCTGCCTCCTCCCCTTCACCCCCAGGTCCCCACCAATCACTGATCTGCTTTCTGTCGTTATGGTCTTTACCTTTTCTAGAATTTCATATAAAGGGCGTTTGTCAGCCATGCACTCCTTGGGATTTGGGGTCTTTCACTGAGCGCAGTGTTGTTTATTCATGGGGCATGTTCTTCTTTCTTCACTTTCCAAAACACCTTCTAGATCCATTCGGAGGGGATCCTTTCAAAGAAAGCGACCCGTTCCGTGGCTCTGCGCCTGACGACTTCTTTAAGAAACAGACAAAGAGTGACCCATTTACCTCAGACCCATTCACGAAAAACCCTTCCTTACCCGCAAAGGTGAGTGTCACCCGGGAGGCCTAGGTGCTGCCCGTGTGTGCACTTGGTGCGCGTGAGAGCGGCCCTTCCTCACCCCCCCACCCTGCGGGCCCCCGACTCGCGGACTGAGCTTGCTAAGCCTGTGAGTGCGTGCCGCGCGGTTCTCTGGGAGCTGGGCCGCGCGCTTGTCTTGCTCCTGGAAGGTGAGGTGACTTGTCCCTGTGAGGCTTGTCCCGCGAGTCAGAGGCCACATTCAGAGGTGCAGCGAGCCCACGCCAGGACGGGCGGGGTCCCGGATAGCTCTCTTTTCTCTGTTCCTTCCTGTGCCCCTGTCACTGCAGCTCAGGCCCACTGGCTGGCTTCTCTGTTCTGTCGCCTGCCCCCACTGCGACCCTGTCTCCCAACAAAAATGAAACAGGACAAAGCACGCGTGTTCCACATGACCGCCCTGCCATCTTCCTGGCCGCACCGATGAGCGTGTGAGGCCCTCACGCGCCCTGTGCACCCCCAGCAGACCCAGCACACCCAGCATTAAGTTGCTGTCAGCCAGGATTTAAAAGGCAAAAAAGTGACTGAACAGAGAAGTCTCCTGTCTAGGGGAGGGCGGCTCATAGCCTCCCTTCATGTTCTAGGCTGCATCTCTCCTTCCGTCCTATGCATGGCCTGTCTGTCCCTCTAGACCCAGAGTTCCTTGAAGGCCAGCATTGGTTTGTGACACTTCTGTCTGTGAGACCTGTGGTGGGGACCCCCTTTCATTCTTGGTATTGAGCTGTGTGTGATCTGTATTCATACTCTGTGATCTGTGTTCACGGGCTCTGTGTGTGATCTGTGTTCACACTGTGTGTGATCTGTATTCACGCTCTGTGCTCACATTCTCTGTGTGTGATCTGTGTTCATGCTCTCTGTGTGTGATCTGTGTTCACACTCTGTGATCTGCGTTCACACTCTGTGTGTGTGATCTGCGTTCACACTCTCCGTGTGTGACTTGCACTCACGCTCTGTATGACCTCTGTTCACGTGCTCAGTGTGTGATCTGCGTTCATACTCTCCGTGTGTGACTTGCACTCACGCTCTGTATGACCTGTGTTCACAGGCTCTGTGTGTGATCTGTGTTCACACTCTGTGATCTGCGTTCACACTCTGTGTGTGTGATCTGCGTTCACACTCTGTGTGTGTGGTTTGCATTCATGCTCTGTATGACCTGTGTTCACACGCTCTGTGTGTGATCTGCATTCACACTCTCCATGTGTGACTTGCACTCACGCTCTGTATGACCTGTGTTCACACGCTCTGTGTGTGATCTGCGTTCACACTCTCCGTGTGTGACTTGCTCTCACACTCTGTGTGACCTGTGTTCACGCGCTCTGTGTGTGATCTGTGTTCACGTGCTCTGTGTGTGATCTGCGTTCACACTCTCCGTGTGTGACTTGCACTCACGCTCTGTATGACCTGCGTTCACGCGCTCTGTGTGTGATCTGCATTCACACTCTCCGTGTGTGACTTGCACTCACGCTTTGTGTGACCTGTGTTCATGCGCTCTGTGTGTGATCTGCATTCACACTCTCCGTGTGTGACTTGCACTCACGCTCTGTCTGACCTGTGTTCACACGCTCTGTGTGTGATCTGCGTTCACACTCTCCGTGTGTGACTTGCTCTCACACTCTGTGTGACCTGTGTTCACGTGCTCTGTGTGTGATCTGTGTTCACGTGCTCTGTGTGTGATCTACGTTCACACTCTCCGTGTGTGACTTGCACTCACGCTCTGTATGACCTGCGTTCACGCGCTCTGTGTGTGATCTGCATTCACACTCTCCGTGTGTGACTTGCACTCACGCTTTGTGTGACCTGTGTTCATGCGCTCTGTGTGTGATCTGCGTTCACACTCTCTGTGTGTGACTTGCACTCATGCTCTGTATGACCTGTGTTCACAGGCTCTGTGTGTGATCTGTGTTCACACTCTGTGATCTGTGTTCACACTCTGTGTGTGATCTGCGTTCACACTCTCCGTGTGTGACTTGCACTCACGCTCTGTCTGACCTGTGTTCACGCGCTCTGTGGACCAGTTTTGTTGAGCTTGTTTGTGAACCAGCTTTTGGTTACATTAATTTCCTCTCTTGTTTGTTTCTATTTCACCGATATCTGCTTTTTATTATTTCCTTCCTCCTATTTTGGGTTAGTACTTTGCTCTTCCATTTCTAACATCTTAAGAGTCAACTTTAGGTCATTAATTTTTGGACTGTTTTTTCTAATATAAGTATTTCCAAACTACGCATTTCTCCTCAGCACGACCTAGCCACCGTCCGCTCATTCTGATGTGTTGTATCTTGACTGCCTTTAGTTTGTAGTGTGTTGTAGTTTCCCTCCTGACTTCTCGGTTGAACCATGTATTATTTAAAGTACTGTCTTGTTGCCAGATTCTTAATGTTTTTTTACATGTCTTATATTGATTTCTAGTTAAATCTGTTCTCAGAGAACATGTTTTGTATTTTTGCAGTCCTTTTAAATTTATTTACACTCGTGCCGTGGTTTGCATCGGCGTCCATACGGTGTAATTGAGGAGGTCTGTCTGTAGTTGTCCGGTTCTGCGAATGTCAGTTGCTTCAGTGTGGTTTATAGTACCATTCAGATCATGTGTGTCCTCACTGGGTTCTTCTGTCTGTTTTGTAGCTCTCGCGATTGCTGAGAGGAAGTTAAAAATCTGTGATCGTGGAACTGTCTATGTCCCCGTTAATTTGGTCAAGGTTTGCTTCGTGTATTTTGAAGCTCTTTCTGGTGCCTGCACATGTATCGCCCCGACGCAGCGGCCTTTTTATCACTGTAAACGCTTCCTTTTTCCTCTGGCGAGACCTTTGTCTTGAGATCCGTTTCATCGTGGATTCAGTAGCCGCCTCATCCCCCTTAGGCTTACTCTTCGCACACTCCATCTTCCTTCATCCGTTTGCTTTCAGTCCACGTGGGTTTCTACACATGAAGGGTCTTTTACAGCGAACATGTAGCTGGGGCTGCTGTTCAATCCAGTCTGGAAATCCCTGCCTTTGAGATGGAGTATTTAGACCCTTAACATTTAACGCAGTTACTGTTGTGGTTAGGTTTAAGTCTGTTCTATTATTTGCTTGTTCTTTATCCGCTTTGTTTTGTCACTCTGTTCCCTTTCTGCCACCTTTCATTTATTTATTTATTTATTTAATTTGAGAGAGAGAGAACACAGTAGGGAGAGGGACAGAGGGAGAGAGGGACTCTCACGCAGTGCGGAGCCTGACGTGGGGCTGGATCCCGCGACCCTGGGATCGTGACCTGAGCTGAAATCAAGAGTCGGACACTCAGCCGACTGAGCCACCCGAGCGCCCCTCTGCCTTCTTTTAGATTGTTTGAATGTTTTCTAGAACTCCGTTTCCTAGTATCTTTTGGCCTCTTTTAACTATACCTGTTTCTGTTATGTTTTAGAGGTTGCTTTAGGGATTACCTTGTACGCCCTTAATTTTTCATAGGCTACTTGGAGTTAATGTTATATCACTTTATGTAAAATGTAGAAAACTTGTAGCCATACAGACCCATTTAGCCACTTCCTCCCTGGCCGGCAGTGTCTGCTTTTAAGTTATCCTTTGAATATCTCTAGATGTACCGTAAACTCTGTGAGACAGTCATTAAAGTTTTGCTTCCATCCATTGTATATATCTAAAAGAAATTTTAAAGAGGAAAAAAGCGGTCTGTGTATTTTTACCCACATACTTGCCATCTGCTCTTCATTCCTTCCTCCAGATCTGACGTTTCCCTCCGTTATCCTTCCCTCAGCCTGAGGAGCTTGGTCTGCGTGTCTTGTAACATGGGTCTGCTTTGTTGCCATTCTGGAAGGTGTTGCTGGCGGACCTAGTGTTTTTCTTACCCTTCAGCTGCTGCTCCAGTGTCTTCCTTGTCCTTGAGGGGAAGCCCAAGGCCCAGGCAGCTGTCCCCCAGCGTTCTGCTCTTCTTTGGCTTCGTGTGTGCACATTCTCTCTCTCTCTCTCTGTCTCTCTCTGTCTCTCTCTCTCTCTCTCTCTCTGCTTTTCAGTAGTTTGACTATGAAGCATCTGTATGTGGTTTTCTTTGTATTTATGCTGTTTGGGGTTTGGTGAGGTTTGTAAATCTCTAAATCATACCTTTTACTGGACTTCTCAAGTTTTTGGCTGTTACTTCCGTAAACATTTTGTCTCCCCTGTTCTCTCCTATATGTTAGAGCTTTTGCTAGTGTCTCCACACGTCTCTGCAGCTCTGTTTTCTCAGCGTCCTTCTTCTCGCTTTCTCATTTTCCTTTTTTTAAAATTTATTTTTGAGCGAGAGACAGCGTGAGCAGGGGAGGGGCAGAGAGAGAGGGAGACACAGAATCCGATTTGCCTTCGTCTCGTTGTGCACAGTTATTACTGCCTTATAGGCATCCTCATCTAAGAGTTTCAACATCTGGGTCGTCTTGGGATTAGTTCTGTTGATTGTTTTTTCCCTTGAGAACTGGCCACATTTTTCTAGTTCTTTAGAAATGTACCCTGTGTATCGTGAGCGCTCTTTTCGTGGTGACTGGATGCCGTTCTGTTTCTCCAAAGAGCCCGGATGGTTTTGTTTCAGCAGGCAGTTGACTTGGGTGAGGCTCTACTGCAGACTCACTTTCTCTTGCCTGTAGTTGCGTCCTTGCAACCTTGGCTGTCGGCTGCTTTCAGTCTGCCCCCCACCCCCCAAGTGCTGAAGTCAGCCCTTCACTTGGGCAGAGCTTATCATGAAATCTGGGACCGCCGTTCTCTGCCTCTCCTTTCCGGGGTCCCTGTCCCTTTCCCTGACGGTAATTGTCCTAAACCACCATACTCTGGTCTTTAGGCCAGAAGGCCGGCGAGTTTTCTGTTGGGGTCTTAGCTTCCCAAAGCCCTCAGGCTGTAGCTGTCCAGACAGAAGCTTCAGCCCGGCGCTGCTGTCCTGCCAGCTCTGAAGTCTCGTCCGAAGCCCCCTGCTTCGGTTTACTTCCTGAGCTCTCAGGTGGTCGCTCGTGTTGACCTAGTTTTTGTACTTTGTCTAGAGTCTGGAGGTGTTAACCTGCGGAAGGGTTTGGCCTGTGGGGATTCTAGTCCACAGGGCTGAGTGCAAATCACTTAATCCTCCTCGTGGCCGGCGCCAGCGGCGGTGCACGCAGGTGTCAGGGCAGCGGTGGCTCAATGGATGGCCGGGTAAATGAATGAACTGCTTCTCACTCTTCCTCTCTCCTTTCACTCAGCTCGACCCTTTCGAATCCAGTGATCCTTTTTCATCCTCCAGTGTCTCCTCAAAAGGATCAGGTGAGACGTATGGCTTATTTTCCTTCTGACTCTCCCACCCAGCAATGCTTTTATTTCCCAGCTGTGTGTCTCAGAGTTTGTGTCATTAGTCAGTGGCACCCAGATCCGTGCCTGAAGCACTTCAGCCGAAGCCAGCTGTCACCCCCCCACCCCCCCAGCTTCCTCGGCTGCTCTGCTCCCGGAAGGGAGGTCGGCAGTGGGGATGAAGTCCGTCGTAACACCAGTTCCCGGTTGCTCTGTACTCGTTGCTCCTTACAGACCTTTGGTTTGTACCTTTGGGTCTTTTCCCTAAAAGAACCCAAGTTTGACTGAGGCTACTGGCTTGTGCGCTGAGGGAGGGGAGCCTTTGTGGGCTCCCCCTGCTTTTGGGGAACAGGCTCTGCTTGGTCCTGCTGCCTTCCTAGTAGGTCGTGTTTATTGGTGATAGAGCTCATTACATAGGTGGGTGTGGGTTATCCAGGCAAATTGCCCCACCGAAGGAGAAAGCTTGGCAAATAGCTTGGCAAAACTCTGCACCTGCAGACAGGCCCCCCCACGTACACGGCACAGATGGTGGGTTCCTGAGGAGCTGTGCCCTGCCCCCCGCCCTGACCCAGCTGTGCTTCTGCACCTGTCCCTCCTCTGCTGACCGGGAGTGGTGCTGGCCGGAAGTGCAGACGGGCCAGAGTCCCTGTGGCTCTCCCCTAGACGGCCGTCACGTCAAGAGACTTCTGGCCGAGCTATACCAACCGTGAGCCAGCGCAGGTGGGGCCAGGTGGGCCTTGTTGAGGGCCTGTGTCCACGTGCACGGTCCTGGCAAACATATGCCACCCCCTCAGATGTCCTGCGCCGGGGGCCGTTGAATACCGAGAGGAGCGCCTGCCCCTGCCCCCAGGAGGTGTGTTCCGTCAACGCCCTGTAACTCTGCCTCTGTTGGTGCCACTTTGCAGGTCCCTTTGGAACCTTAGACCCCTTTGGAAGTGGGTCCTTCAATAGTGCTGAGGGCTTTGCCGACTTCAGCCAGATGTCCAAGGTAAAGCCCCAACCACGGAGCACGTGTGCCTCTGCCAGTGTTTTTGTGCCTCTTGTCGTGGTCTTGTCGTGAGCGGCCAGGCATAATTATTAATACCACGTATGTATTTCGTCGGCACCTGTCAGACTCTGAAACGCATCCTCATGTGAGGTCGTGAGCCGGCAGGCAGCGTCTAGAAAATGCCTGTGGTTGTGATTGGCTCCATTTCCCTTCCTCTGAGAGAAACTGCCAGAACCCTGAATCCCTCCACGAGGCTAAGTGTCGCCGCCCACCCCCACCCGCCGGTCCCCCTGGTGTCCATTAGCTGCCGGATCGTAGGCAATAAAGCTGTGGCTGCACAGACTCCGAGAAGAGAAGATGCTAGGCACAGGGGCTCAGGAGGGCCGCGGGCGCCAGGCCTGGTGTGCGTGCGGCTGAGACTGGAGCTGTGGGCGGCAGGCGGGAGGCGTCCGGAGAACGTGGGCCGGTTCTGTACGTGAGAGCTGCCCGTGAGAACCCGAGAAAGGTTTGCAAAGGGAGGGCTAGGTTTTGTGAACAAACACGCAGGTTCAAGACAGATGACACCCTGCATGGTCGGGCCGGGCAGTTACCTGTGTGCCGCGGTCAGGTGAATGGAGCCCTGCTGGTGGTGTGGGGTCCTGTGGTGCGAGGGGCTGGGGGTGTGGCTAGGAAACTCTGTCTTTTATTTATTTATTTTGAGAGAGAGGATGCACAAACTGCAGGCAAGGGGGAGGGGAAGAGAGAGAGAGAGAGAGAGAGAGAGAAAGAATCCCAAGTAGTACAGAGCCCAGTGTGGGGCTCGATCTCATGAACCATAAGATCATGACCTGAGCCGAAATCAAGAGTCGGGTTCTTAACCAACTGAGCCACACAGGTGCCCAGACAACGCCAAATCTTTAGGGTAGCAAAAAGTCAGTAGATCGTGTCCTAAACAGACAGATCAAGAAATTAACAGCAGAAACCCATGTTCATGAAGGTAAATCTCAGAAGATAATGCTAAGAAGTCAGAAATGTCGGCCACAGTGAGTGGGAAAGGCAGTGGTCTGAGGGTCTGCTGATCTTCATTATAATCTTTTTTTTTAAATGTTTATTTATTTTTGAGACAGAGAGAGACAGAGCATGAGCATGGGAGGGGCAGAGAGAGAGGGAGACACAGAATCTGAAGCAGGCTCCAGGCTCTGAGCTGTCAGCACAGAGCCCGATGCACCCCTTTGTTATAATCTTTAGTGTCCCTTGGTTTTAAGTCTGAGGACGTGTTTCTGTGATAAGAATTCTGGAAAGCTGCAGGAGATGTTCCCCGCGTGGGCCTCAGGGCCTGTCCCCAGGGCCTGCTTGTGCCCCGCAGGCAGGTGAGGGCCTCCTGTGGCACAGCCCTCGGCCACAGAGCCAAGCTTTCTTCCTCATTCCTCCAGTCTTCTGCAACCACCTGCTCCAGCCCGGGTGCCATCGCCGTGGTGTATGTGCGGGGAGTGGGGCCATGGGCAGGAGCCCGGCCGCAGCCCCGATCTTACCTCCTAGTGGGGAAGGCTCACAAGCCAGGTGGTGGAGAGGGAGCCGGGGAGGGCATCTCGGAGCATGTGGGGGCCGAGCATCTGCAGCGAGGAGTCACTTGCTTCCTGCCCTCTGCCCACCCCTGCCGGGCACTCCCCTCCCCATCCCCGGGGAGCGTCCTGCCTGCTGGCTCCACGTCCACTCAGCCTGGGGGGCACACGCTCGTCTGGGCGCTGAGCACTTGTGGCGTGCTGATGTGTGATTGTGGCACACGGCTTCTGAGAAGCCTTTGAGATTCTGGTTAGGTTTTCAAAGAACCAAGCGTTCGCTGTCGAGGCAGCAAAGCCAGCCTCTGGCCAGAGGGAGGAAGTCTGTTTAGCCCTTGCCTGTCTCAGGAAGGGGCTCAGAGGTGCTGGTGTAGCTGCCTCTCTCACTCCCGTGCCTGCAGGGAACGAGTCTCCAGCCCTCGAGTGGACACACGGGGACTCAGACGGTCAGGATGCTGTCTGGGATTGACCAGAAGGCACCTGGGCAGGAGGTTTGCTGCAACATTTGCCTGTCATCGGGTGGCTGTCACACACACCCCTGCTCCTCGACTGGAGCTGTGCGTCCTCCGCTTTCGTCCCGGCTCCACAGGCAGGAAATCAGCTCTTGAAAGCAGCAAACGCATGCCACACGGTGGCAGCAATTCCCAAATGAAGGGGCCTGCATTGCATTCTCAAGCTGTCAGAGCGAGCCCTCTCCTCTCCCTTTGGGAGGCTGGCCCCAGAGACAGAGGGAGGAAGCCGCCAAGGCCCCAGGGGCACGGGAGGTGCCTTTGGAGATGTGTCCTAGTGGGGGCTGCGTGGGCGGCGGCTCTGCAGGGGCTCCGGGCAGCAGGACTGGCCACCCGTCTCTTCTACAGCCTGCCCCTGAGCCTGGCCCTCCCCGTCTGCCGCCTGTTCGAATCTGAGGTTGCGTTTTCCTTCTGACTCGCTTCCCTCCTGTGTCCTCGTGTCCCTTGCTCAGGCTGCACGCACACGTGCACTGTGACTTCAGAGCCAGTGGCCCCTTCCTGTTGGCAGTGCTGGGCGGGCCGGAGCTGGACGGGGCCGCGGAAAATGTGTCTCCCGTGCTCCTTTGTTTTGTTTCCACGCTCCCGTCGGTTCCCGGTGTCCTGCCGCTTGTCCAGCTGTCCATCGAGCCCTAACCTCGTAGGTCTCTGTTTTCCCCTTTGGTTCCCTTTCTGTTTTTCAAGAAAAACATCGAGTGTATAAATAAAATGCTGAAGGAAATGAAAGTAAAGTGGCGAGCAGGCTTTTTTTTTTTTTTGGCTTCTTGGTTTTGTTTTTTTGTGTGTGTTTTTCACATTGCCAGCTTTTCCCCATCTGAGTGGGGTGGCGAGGCGACGCTCACTGGCGCCCTTTCTCCACTCCACCCTAAGTGGAGGTGTCCTCTGCGCGGCGGTGCCGAGGCAAGGTGACGGCCACAGAGCTGCTTCCAGCACATTCCTCGGGGAGAGTCCTCAGGCCTGTGCTGGCGGTGGAGGCCACCACCCCCGTGCCGCAGAGATGGTTTTAGACCCGTGTCAGTGCATCACCTTGCTTTAAGAACAAATCCTGAGCATCTGAGAATGAGAACAAGACCTGAACGTAACTATTTCACTCCTTCCCCCAGGAAAAAAAGCCATCGTGCAATCCTTGGCTGGTCGTCAGGCCCTTTCCAGTCATTTCTCCAGTGGTTTTTAAAGCTATGCATGCCTAAACAGGGCCCTTTCTTAAAAGGCGAGAGTAGCTTGCTTTAAAACCAACTCTTTAAACCGTGAACCCAAACATGTTCCTCTCAGAGCTGCTTTTTATAGTGGCTTCTCTCTCTTTTTTTTTTTGTCCTTTCTGAGCACGCTTCACGCTGTGCCAGCCCAGTGAGCCCCTACCGGGTTTACTGAAACCCTTCTAAAAATAGCGACTTTCCCTGAAGCCACAGCCTGAGGAGGAACAGGTCGGGTCCCAGAGGAGGCTTCTTGGGAAACCTGGAGTTGTGAAAATCGGGATTCAGAAATGTCGCTCACGGGCTCTGCTGTGTCAGAAGGGCTGTGGCTCTCGGTCGTGGTGGGAACAGGCCTCATGGGGGGAGTGGAGGGGGAGAGAGCCCTGTCCCGCTGGAGCAAGCCCACTGACTCAGTGGGCTTGAACACAAGGGGGCCGGAGAGTCAGCCTGGCCTGCAGCATCCTCCACCGGCTGGGACCGTCCTTGCGGCCCGTCCAGGCTGTCGCTCCTGGGCTGGGTGGACGGGGACCCCAAGAGGGCCCCTGCGGCCGCTCTAGAGCTGGCGCATTCCCAACCGTTAGGACAGAGACTGGGATCCACGCGGAGGGGCTGGTCATGCCACCTCCCTGCTAAGAAATTGGTTTTGATTTCTGCCTGCCTGTCTCGGGTTGTGCGGAAATTGCGTGAGGCTGTGTTCAGTGAATGGCGGGGGCAGGAGCAGGACCCACATGCTCTTCCAGCAACTTTGCCCCCCACCCCCATTCTTCTTTCCCAGACTATAGACCTTAAGTAGATCTTGCTTGACACCTTACCTCACCTCTCAGGCTGTCTTCCCACTGGGCTACGGTCTGTGGATCACAGGAAACAGCAGGAATAAAACATCAGTAGCTGACGGGGCAGTCGCAGCCCTACGGGCATCTAAGAGAATTCTGGTCACGGCCACACCCTTGGCATGATAATTTTGCCATCTTGCGCCAATGTTGTTGGAGTGCTTCTTGGAGCAATTTACATGTGACATCCTTCATTTCATTTCTGCTGCAGCCCTAGAGCAAGGGGGTGTCATTATGGCCATTCCACAGATAAGGAAGCTGACGCACGGAGCAGACAGTGGTGGCAGGCCTGGGACTCCAGCCCAGGAGGGGCCTCCAGACCCTACTCCTGACCTCTGCACTCCAGTGCAGGTGTTCTAGACTCCTGACTGCGGGACCCCCTACGTTTTGTACCTGGAAGGACAGGTGTGCACAGAGCCCAGAACGGGGGGCAGCGGCCCTACCACAGTCCTGCCAACCCCGTCTGCCCCTCTCACTCTGAGCTTCCTGGGGGGCCGCCGTGGGCTTGGCAGGGGACTGAGTCTTCCTCATGTGACCCTCGTCTTCCTCAGGGCTTTCTCTGGCCCACTGACCCCTCAACCTGTTCTGTCTCTTGCCTGCATCCAGGTGTGTCCCTTCCAGGGGTCTGAGGACAGAGCTCTGCCTGGTACAAGGCCCCAGACCTATCGCAGGGGGTGGGCTGCTGGCAGCGGAGGGCAGGGCCCAGGAGCCCCGGCCCCAGAGGCAGTGATATGGGTTCCTAACTCTCCAACTCCACCACTGAGATGCTCTGTGACTGCAGGCTGCATCGCCTCTCTCTGCCTCAGTTTCCCTGTGTGTAACACGGAAGTGGTTTTGGGGAAGAGGAGAGGATCAGCATCTCCTGCCCTTGAGGTCTGGGAGGGTTGGTGGAGGGGGACCAGGATGCCCAGGGGGCTGCCCAGCAGCCTCTCCAGGCACCGTCCCTTTCACAGGGGGGCTGCCGCCTCTTCCCCACCAGAGACTAGTATCTATGACTGCACCTGGGGCAGAGGCTGAACCGTCATTGTCCCTGTGACCAGATTGCAGGGGAGGGGGAGCTGCGTCCCATGTTTGGATCCCAGAGGAGGGAGGACCGAGGCCCCGTCACCTGAGCTGGCACATTTGCAGCTCGTCCGTCTGCCATCGGGAGTGTGCCAAGGCCCGGCCCTGTCCTGGCATTCTGTGTACGGGCTGCCCATGGGGACGAGCCACAGCTCGCCACAGGTGCTTCACCACCACCTGTGCTGGGGCACGTGCTTGCCCATGGTGACACGTGTCCCGTGGAGTCCCACCAGGACATCAGGCGAGCACAGTTGGCAGGAAGGGGTGTCAGAGAGAGCTCTGGGGGTGGCAGTGAGGCTTGGTCAATCTCTGAGAAGAGGAGGGGATTGAGGTGGACAAGGTAGAGCTTGTCCCAGCTGGAGGCCCTCTGTGTGTGGGGCCCTGGAGGGCAGGGTGCAAGGAGTTCCAGGGATGGGGAGTTGTCAGGGTGGGGGCGGCTGCAGGGAAGAGATGGGAGAATTGGGCAATGGGGGGCAGTGATGAGGTCCCCCTGTACCTTGCGGAGCGCTCTGGAGGCTACCCATGGGCCCCGGAGCTGCTGAGCGCTATGCCCTGCCTATCCTCTCTCCCCACCTACCTGCCCTGCATCTGTCTCACTGCGAGGGTGGCTCTGAGTTGCATTTGAGATGGGGGTGGGTGGGGGCAGGGGTGGAAGGGCTGTACTGGAGGTGAGGGGAGCTGAGACTGTGCCGGCAGGAGTGAGGGTGGGCTCCGGCCCAAGTCACTGCGTGGGCAGCAGCAGCCTCGGGCCACCGGGGGTGGGGGGCGGTGAGGGGGTGCTCTGCTGCCATTCTGACCCGGTGCTCAGCTCAGAGGTGGTCCACGGAAGGGTCTGCAGCTACTGCAAGGGTGAGGGTGGGGCCCCTCTGAAGCATGAGCAAGAGGCCCAGGAGACCCTGGAGTCGGGAAAGACCTGAGGTCCCTGTGTGGGTGGGGTGGCATGTGTGGCAGGGGACACCGCTCTTGTGACATGAGCCTGTCAATGCACAGGGCGACTCTTGCCTGCTCTGCACTTGCTGGCTTGCCCCTCGCAGGCCAGAAGACCCTGGCTGTCGAGGGTGGAGGAGAGCAGGGGTCTCGGGAGAGACCCAGGTCGCCATGGGGGCCGTGCCGCAGAGCCCAGAGGGTTGGGGGCCTCAATGAGGCTCTCGGTACGTGAGCGTTGGCTGAATGGACATCCGCTGCCTCCATTTTAACGATTATTTTTGCCTCTCTTTCGTGTCCTCTCTTACAGCCCCCAACTTCTGGTCCTTTCACCTCCTCCTTTGGAGGGGCAGGATTCTCAGATGACCCCTTTAAAAGTAAACAGGACACTCCCGCTCTGCCTCCGAAGAAACCTGCTCCTCCTCGGCCTAAACCGCCCAGCGGTCAGTACGCTTTCTTCTCTCGCAGCACCCGCCCCCCGTCGCAGGACGGCGGGGGGGAGGGGGACCAGCCCAAAGTGGAGCAGGTGCCAGGGGCCCCACACTCGGAGCAAGAGGGCCTCCCTACTGCTTAGTGGCCTGGGTCCACGCACGGTGTGTGCCTGGAGCACGCCTCTCCCCACCCTGCCCTCACCCTGGCCTGGGGGCCCCTGGGCTCCAGGCTCATTGTGCACCTCCAAGGTGGTCCAGGGCTCAGCCCCTGGTGGGGTGTGTAGACAGTCTCTGATGGCCCCTCTGGCCTCCCAACAACCCGAGCAGTTTTCTGAGTTGGCTGAGGCCTCCCCCTTGGTTCAGCACCTCTCCGGCGGTTAAGGACTCTGCGTGGGGTTTGGGTGGGGGCCTTCTCTGGCCATGGTGGATACAAGAGGAGGCGGATGGCTCTGGGCTCCCTTCTGCTTGGCTCCCTCCCGGGATCGCTGCGGATAGCTCCAAGGGGGGGCTTCTTGCAGACCCCGTTCATCCTGGCTGTGGCTGGTGCTGCTGGTCTCTCTCGGTCTTGGCCCTGGGGCCCCACTCTCAGGAGAGGGCCCCGGTGTCCCGCTGAGGATGCTGAGGACTTTGAGCTTGTGTGGGGACTCTCTTGTACGACAGCCATAGGCCACCAGGCCGGGTTGCCAGACTGGAAGGAGAAAGCTGTTGTTTCGAGTGGCAGAGAGACTCCCTGCAGTTTCCTGGCCCCTTTCTCCCGCCTGCGCCCTGTTTTCTTGCTGCCCTGGCTCCAGGCAGCCTCCGCTGTGCCGTCCTGAGACCGGGTGGCCATAGGAGACCCACAGGCTCCCTCGGAACCTCGGTCCTGCCTAAGCTAGCTTCTGCCCTTCAGACCTCCTCGGGCTCCACTCGGCGGCCCATGGAACTCTCTACGTGCAGGCAGTCATTGGTCCCCGGCCCTCCCATCATCCCACATGGGGTCCACCATCAAAATCTTCCTCTTAGTAGAGGTGAATGAAGGGAAGGTATTTTTCAGAGGCTGCCTGCCCTGTCCCGTCACCTGCGCACGCCACAGCTTTCTTTCAGGAGGACGGGAGCCCCGCCTGCAGTGCCCGCTTTGGCGGCTCTGAGGGGACCCTCGGCAGTCTCCCGATGGAATGGCAGCAGGCCTCCGTGCTCCGCCTGAAGGAAGGGAGCCAAAGCATGCACGCACACGCCTGCCTGCACCCTGCGCACACGCACGGGCTCGTGCTGACGTGCCTCCATGTGCACCGTGCTCACGTGCTGCTCACACGTGCACCCTCGCATGTGTGCGTTCTCACACGGTGCTCGCACGCACCTGCATGCACATTGCACACGTGACGTTCTCACATGCGTGCACACACATGCTCACACACATGGGGCAGCTCGGGGTTTGTGAGGCCTCAAGACATTGCACACATAACGTTCTCACATGCGTGCGCAGGCACACGCTCACACACGGGGCAGCGCGGTGTGTGTCAGCCCTCAGGGCATTGCACACACACACACACACACACACTCACATGCTCACACACGGGGCAGCGCGGTGTGTGTCAGCCCTCGGCATTGCACACACACACACACACACACACACACACACACACACTCACTCACACACGGGGCAGCTCGGTGTCAGACCTCAAGCAGATGCTCCAGAGCTTCATTCTCAGAGTTTCTTGGAAATTCTTATTTCCGCCTTCTCCCCGTACTTGAACCAGCGCCTGAACTGCTTTTAAACTTGCTCTTCGCCGTCCCTTCCCCGTCCCCCTCGTATGCCCGTCTGCAAGCCTCCCCGTCCCATTTGGCTTTTGCTCGTAGTGTGCCGTGGACTTAGAACGCAGAGAAGCCATCCACACTGGGGAGAGGCTTGGGCCTGTATTCTGTGGAGTCTCAGGCTGCTTTGCTCTTGGCTTTGGGTCATTGCACCCTTGCTCTGTCACGGCCAGTCAGATGCCTGATGCCCAAGTATCCTGTTCACGTCATGGACCCTCAGGGAGCACTTGTGCGACTGTTACCTAGCCAGGTCCCAGCAAGACCTACAAGACAGGGCAGGCACTATGATGCTCGTGTCTCAGAAGAGGAAAGGGAAGTGAGAGAGGTCACAGGGGCCACCCACTGTCACACAGCAAAGTGGCAGTAGGGCCAGCCTTGGACCCAGCGACCTGCCCCACCAGGACCTCTCACCCCTGCGGCCAGCCGTCGTGAGGTTCAGAGGGCTCCCCAGAATGGTGGGTGTGTGCACAGTGTCTGGTCTGCAAGCAGCCACGGCGCGCCTGCGTTGAGGTCTAAACATCTCTCGTCTGATTCTCTCACCTAGAAGCAATGGCTGATCAGAAAAGCCCTGCGCTGTACACACTGCTGGGTGGTAGGTGCACACCGCATGACGGTTGTCGTCCGAGCGCTTCCCGTGGTGGCCCTGCTGTGATTTCCTACTAACCTCTGACAACGTGGAAATTGCTGGCCGCGCAGACGTGCCCCACGCATGACATCTGAACCCAGCAGTGGACACTTCTGTGCTTGTATCTGGGGACAAGGCTTTGGTTCTTGGGGATGCAGAGGAAGGTGTCTGCCCCACACAGCTCCTCTGTGGAGGAAATCGAGGCCCCACTGTGCACACTGACACACACGCACACGCACACGCACACACACACACACACACACACACACCCCCGCCCTGGCAACCATGCCACCCAGAGGGAGGCCGAGAACGGCCTGCCGCGGGCCGGGGGTTAGCTGGGTATTATCAGGGCAGCAGACGAGGCCGGAGGAAGTCCTGCCCAAAGTGTTCATGATGCAGACACAGGGCACAACTCGTGTTTTCTTGTACAGATGTACAAGTTTTGTTGTGTTTTTGTTTTTGTTTTTTAAGAAAACAAAGGCCAACGGTTTGAAAGTGAGGGAATAGAATGTGCTTCTTCGCCCTTCTCACTGACCTGGCCTTTTGCCACGTGGAGCGGCCACACGGCCAGCATGCTGAGGCGGGTCCTGGGAACACCACATGCCCACACTCAAGGGCCTTCCCGGCTTGCGGAGTGGGTACCCTGCTGCCGGGGGCCCTGGGGCCCCAGTGGGGGAGCTGTGCACCTAAGTGGACAGTCCAGACTGCGTGACGAGAAGGGTTTTTTCCACAGACCAAAACGCGCGGTTTCGTACCTGCGCTCACAGAAACCAGGGTGAAGGCGCGGCTCTGCCGGACCCTCTAGAAGCCTGCCAGGTGCCTGTGCCTGGAGGTGGCTTCCGTGCGTGAGGCCGCTAAAATCCAGGAGGGTTGGTCAGGCTCTGTCCGCATTCCGGATGTGTTGGAGCAAGGCCGAGGCTCACGTTCCGGCTCTGCCGCCTTCTGCTCCAGGGGCTCTAGGCGGGCGCCTGCTCCTCACCATGCCTCAGTTTCCCTGACTCAACATGCGACCGACTCTGGCCAAGTGGGGGCTGTGTGGGGAAAGCACCCTGCACGGTGGCTACCCTCGCTGTGATGTGTGTGACGTGTATCCCTACCCCGTCCCCGAGGTCCCGGGATCAGGGCACAGGCCCTCCTTCCGCAGGCCGCTCTCCCAGAGGCAGACGGAAGCTGGGCCCGAGGCAGCCAGCCATATGCACGCCGTGAGCTACCAAGGGACCCTTTCCCCCAGGAGGTTGCAGTTTGGCAGAAATCTTTGCAGTCAGAAGCAGAACGTGGGAAGCTGAACTTGAAAGAAGGCCCCGGGGTTCTCTCTGGCCAAGTTGAGCTACTGTAGTTTGTGCGGGACCGAGTGCACGTTTGGGTCTAAGTCACGCGTGGTCTCTCGGGCTCCGTCTCTTGCATGCTGTACCTTGCAGTGTTCACATTCCGTGGGAGTTGTTTTTGTTTGTTTTTTTTAAAGCTCAACTGAGGTTTAGTTGACATGCAGTAAACTCGTGTATTTAAGTGTCAGCCTGTGCCATCACGGTGGGGGATGGGCGCCTGGGAGCCTCACCAAGGTTCCCTGTGAAAGAGCTCCGGGGTCTTGTACGTGTGACCCCACGGCGGGCCATCCGCTTTCACTGCTAGAGGCCATTCTGTCCTGACAGGGCATTCCCTCTGGACCGTCGAGAATCACCCTCTGGGACACCTGCAATTCCAGGGTCCACGCTGAGTTCTCTGTGCTCAGAGCTCTTTTCTAGAAAGATCTATCAAGGTGTTCAGTAGGAGCAGGTGCCTGTTTGGGGTAGAGAGAATTGGTTTCTTCCAGGCAGATGCAAAACAGACCCTGCTCACAGCCTCCGAAACCTGTCAGTTAAAGCTGGCGCTCACACACCTCCCCCAGGTAAACAATGGTGTATTTTCTGCAACGGATCAGAGACCGAGATCAGTCAGAACTCACCGCTGAAGAGTTTCTAGGTAAAAGTTGTTGATTTGCAAAGGGAGAAACAGATTTTTTTTAAGGGCAGGAAACGGCTGTGTGGGTGTCAGTGATTGGGCCTCCGCACCCTGGCGACAGATAGCGGGATCCTGCGCTCAGCCCCACCCTGCCCACTTCCTGCCGGTGCAGCCCTGCGCCCGGGCCCTGCAGCGCCGGGTGCCGCCAGCTCGCGGGCCTTCACCGCTAACCGGCACGTCACCTTTACCCTCTCCGCAATTTAATTAGCCTTTTATTACTGCTAATGACCTTTTCACCTCCAGAATAAAGCCGTGCACGTGCCCGGGTGTCTTTTCTGCCCCTCTCCCTCCTCCCCGCAATTCTCCACCAAGCACAGGAAAACGAAATAGTATTTAATCTGTGTCCTGTTTGAGTCAAACGATTTAAAAAAAAAAACGGAAAAAACGAAGTCCTGTCTCCCCTGGAACGTGAGTCCCCTCCCACACCTGTGCGTGGACGCCACACACACGGTGACTGCGGCTTCTGGCTTCGGGCAGTGTTCCTGCTGCCGCCCTGCTGCAGGCCAGCCCGCTCGCCGGGCCGTCCCCCTGCCCGTCCCGGGGCAGCTGCCGCGCGGGACTCGGCCGGGGAGGCAGCCCCGCATTCAGGCTCGGCTCCCCACCTGCTGGGACAGGCCAGGCTGGGGGCGAAATCAAGGTGGCCATCCTTGCCTTGCATGGGTCCTGGACCTCTTGTTTGTTGCTCAAGATCCACTTTTAAAATGGCTTCTCCAGTTGAGCCGTGCGGTTAGCACCTCAGCCTTGAACTTAACTACTTTAATTCCGTTCCCACGATGATTTCAAAGAGATAATTCGGTGGGTACATGTAAAGTTCTAGAACGGGACAAGAGTGGCTCACCGCCAGCCCAGGAAGCCTGGAAAATTCTGGCATGGCCGTCCAGCCAGGGTCAGGGTGCTCCAGGGGAGCCTCGGTGGCCCAGGGCGGCGGAGCCCTTTGTTCCCGCTCGTCGCCCCCGCTGGCAGGGGTGGGGAGGACGGGCGTGTGTCAGGGCTTGGGGGGGATGCCCTGGTGGCACGCGCCTGCCCGCAGACCCTGCTCCCCAAGGACAGAGCAACACCCTTCTCCTCTCAGCCTCTTCCTTGTGAAATGCTTGGAGACCGACTGTTCTTTGGGGCGCATTTCTGCTCTGCAAAGTCGGCTGAGTTTGAAAATAGAAGCATTTGCCTATCTTGGCACACGCCCACCCTCCCGCGCCCCGGAGGGAAGATTGAGTGGGAGTTGAGTGACAACAGTTGTCATCTATTGCTCAGGGAGTGGCGTAGGGTCCTGGAGCAGAGGGATCCGTGCTCAGCCAGCTGGGTCCCTGGGGAGCTGAGGGGCCTCAGGGTAGGGTGCAGGCTCAGAGAGCCTGGACACCCCCATCCTGCTTCTGAACATGGGTGTGAACGGGCGGGAGCCGCCGCCCTGCTCCTGGCCCCCAGCCGCCTCCGGGGCTTCATGTACCTGCTGCCAGGCTTCCCCCACCCCTTTGGTTCCGTTGAGAGCGATGTGAGAGAGCCTAGGAAGATGTGCCTGGTGTGGCCCCTACTTTTCCATGGTCCCTCGTCCGCCCTGTTTCTCAATTCAAAGCACCGAGTCATCCCTTTTCCTCTGCCTTCGTCAGCCGAAAGACATGCATGTGGGGCAGGGAGCCATACAGAGAGCAAGAGTGGGGGGACCCCCACTCTGCTAAGGCTGTTCTGACCCCTTCCAGGCTCCTGGGGGGCTCTGTACCTCTAGTGCACACACACCTTCTAACTCCTTCAGACCCACCTGGTGACACTTGTGATTTTGTTAAATGGGGGCACGGTGCCTTTCTGCCCGTGCAGAGGTGGCGATCTGGCAGCTTTGGAGCTCCTCCTAGGGATGAGCAAAGGCTGGGCCACCTTGGCCCTGTGGCGCAGACCCAGGGCTCCCCCCATCTGGTGGCTGCACAGCCACGAGCCTCTCCTCGTCCCCTCCCAGGGTGTCCTGAGCCCCCGGGAGGGGACGGCGCAGGTTGGCGCACAGGGCTGCTCCAGCAGAGTGTGTCGAAGGCAAAAATCAAAGAACAAATGTGATTTTTGCAAAAGCAGAACCGTGAGATCTGCAGTCTGGCTTGTTTTTGTTGTAAGGACTCATCTGCGATTTGTAAATTCACTTGTAAGTGACGCACTGCCCTCCTTGTTTTTGCACAGAACTAAAGTAGCCCCTGTCAGGAGCCGTTGGTTGAAACTTCTCGAAAATTCTCTCTCTCTGTGATACTTGTCATTTGAGGACCCAAAAAGTGTGGCTACTCTCCTTCCCCCTTTTCTCCTCCCTGTTCTGATGGCGGGTTGCAACCCCAGGTCCCCGGGGCTCGTCACCCAGCTTGATTCCATGACCTTTGACCACCTCAGACACCATAGAGGCTGAAAAACATATCGGTTGTGGAGGTGCCTGGTGGATAATAGTAAATATTTGTTCAGCTTTTCTCAACAATTCAGTACCAAACCTCATCCTGTTCCCCTCAATGCGTTAAGCAGATTTTTTCTTAAAATTCAGTAAATATTTTTAGTGGAAAATCTCAACGCTGCGACGGTGGGGACCTCAGATTTTATCTGCCGGGGCTGTGCTACTCGGCACGGCTTTGATCTGCCGGGCTTGCCTTCTCTCACAAGTGCATCAGCGAGCGCCAGCACGCTGGCTCTGCAGGACTCCTCGCGCGCAAGCCGTTGGTCGTTGGTCGGCCCCTGAGCGCCTCGGTCGGAGAAGTGTTTCTTCCCTCCCTCGCCTTCCCCACGTCCCTCCATAGGTGGGGGCCAGAGGAAGACGGTGAAATGTGTTGGTTGAAAAGCAGTCTCCTTCCGTCAGGGGCTCCCAAGGGATTATGAATTTGAAGCCTTGTGCTCTGGACAGGCTGCTTCTCTCTCTCTCTCTCTCTCCCTCCCCACTGGCCCCCCCCCCCCCCAGTTAAGCTGTTTTGCTGAGGGCAGGATGGGGGTGGGAAGGGAGAGGCCAGGCGTGCCCCCTCCCCAGCCGCAGCCCTCCCGTGTGGGGTGACAGTCAGAAACGTGGCAGTTGCGTGGGTGCCCGAGCCGTGGAGGGTGAGGGGCAGTCGCCTGAGGGTCCCCTGTTGTGTAGGGTGAGGGGCGGCCGCGTGGATGTGTCCCGTGTGGGCATAAGCGGCAGTTGTGTGAATGTCCTGTGTTGTGTAGGGTCATAGCTAAGGTGGGGCAGCTGTCCTGACCACAAGCCTTTGTTTTTTTCTTTCTCCTTTTTGTTGTTGTTGTTGTGTTTTCTTGTTTTTGTATTTATCTCTCAGCTCCAGAAATGTAGTTGCGTTTTCCAGCTACGGCCTTGAATCTTATAAATAGAATGCAGCAAGTGTCCAGTTGGGATGGAAAGCGCACTCACGCTTCGGTGCATTTTTGGTATTTTTACCCTTCGGCCTCATCAAGACCCTCGATCACCCCACACCTCTTTCCCTCCTCCTCCTAAGTAGACTCTCGAATAAGGGACTCTACCTCCTATCAAGAGTTTTGAGCGTTCCGGTTTTCCGTGTTTGTGTCCGTCGTTTTTCCCATTGGCAGGCCGGGCTCTCTCGGACCCTTCCTGGACAGCGGTTTCCTGAAAAGCGTGTCGGGAAAGGGATTGCGAGGGGGCAGTGGTGCTGCCGGAGGCTTGTTCAGGGGCGCCTGCCCAGGGCCCGGCCACTTCCCGGATCCCGGGTGCCCAGGGTACAGGGTGGGGCGGGCAAGGGGGGCACACAGCCCTGAAAAGTTAAATAGGAGAATTAAAGAAATTTCTACCAGGGTGGAGCCGGCCACTGGTTTTCTTTTTTTTTTTTTTTTTTTTTAACAGCACACACTGTGGTAAACCATCGGGTTCATATTGTTTTTGCTGAAGGCAGTCCTGTGTGCGGTTTCGGTGCACCGCTTGGGTAGCTGTTGAAACTGTTGCGGTTTGAAATAAGCCCTATTTTGCCTTTTCTTCAATCTTGCACTCCTCTGTTAATGAGGACTCCTCCGAGGAGTGGAGAGTAGCTGTGGGCGGCCCCCAGGGGGTCGTCGCTTGGTGCCTCCTCACCCACCGGCTTCCCTCTGCCGACGGGTCTGCTGGCGCCCCTCACCGACCCCCAGGGATGACAGCACCACACCTACCAAGCGGCCTGTGTCGGGAATCACCCGGTTCGTTTCTTTTACAGCCCTTTTTAAAAAGCGATTACTGTGGCCTCCTCTGCGCCACGTTCTCATCAGCATCTGTCCTTACTCGTGTACCTAGAGTCATGGAAAAGGCAGAAAACAGGCAGCGAGTTGGCTCAGGGGCACGGAGGCCGCGTAAAACGACTTTGTCACGTTCAGGATAAACTACACCTCAGAAAATCGGAAAAACGATTAAAGCGTTAGCAGAAGTGGTTACGTAAAAGCAGGAACTACACCCAGAATGTTTTAAAAGTGCAGCTGCTAAAAATAAATGGGGGCGCAGAGTAGGAAGTTTGGACCGAGGGCAGGCATGGCATGTGTCTCTTTGCGGAAAGCCTCCGGTCACCGGCACGGTGTCAGACCAAGCCAGGGATGCCACCGATGTCGCACGTGTCAGGTCCAATAATTCAGCCTCTGTGCCCAAGCACAAAAACAGACAACCGAGAAAAAACCGTTTTGTTTCATTTTTTTTTTTTGTTCCCCTCTGAAATCAAGAGCAGTTGACGCGCCCAGGTTTCATATTAACACAGTCATGATTTCTAAATAACAACGGTTTCGGCAATGGAGCAAGACCAGGCCCCAGCAGTTTTGATGTGAACGATGCTTTTCATCTCCCCGATCACCTCTTTGCTCGTCAGAAACCTCAGCTTGAAATCCTAGCGGGCTGGATTCTGAACCTCCCCCCTCCCCCGCAAAAGCAATTTAAAAACCATAACAAACCCGAACTAGGGTGGGGAGATGTTCTCAACTTAAACGAAGGAAAGAGTACAGAATAGGGGACACCTCTGACCCTTCAGACCCGTGTGCCCCTCGCTCCTGGGGCCTGGCTGGGGTCGCCTGACCCCTTGATCCCTGCTCAGTTGTCTGCCCTTGGGACCAGACCCTGCAGGCATTGCTCCCAGAAGTCAGGCAGCCAGGGGCTGGGCCGTGCGCTGGATTTTCAGCCTGTCCCCAGCAGCTCTGTACTTTTTCCTGTATTAGAAGATTCCTCTTCAGCCCATCGTCATTTTAGTTTTTGACTTAAAATCAGCCCAAGAGCGCACCAGTGGAGATTGCTTTCTCTGGCAGAGGAGGGCAGCCAGAACTCTTTCCTAGCTCACCAGAGGGGCTCCCCACAAGGGCCTCAGTTCCCTCAGGACAGTCCTGTGTCTTGTAAAGCAGTCCCGGGCCCATGAGGACCCCCGTCAGGGACCGGGAGCGGTATTTTCTTGCCCCAGCAGTTGCCCAGCCCCGCCTACGAGGAGCTGACCCTCGTGTGCTGGAGGCTAGCCCCAGAAAGTCGGTGCCATGGGAGGGGGACAAGGGGTAGTTAGGGACCCCACGGGAGGGGTGAGCTCTGGGGGGGTCTGCTGGCCGGGCTGGCTGGTGCAGGTGGTCAGGGTGGTGGCTGTGGCTGTGGGAAAGAGGCTGGGAGGGGCCATGCCATGAGGAGCGTGCGTGCTTAGGTTGGACCCGAGCCTGTGTTCCCAACCCTCAGGACCCTGCCTGTGGCCTTAAGGGTCCTTTCATGTGCTGACTCAGTGTACAGATGAGGGACGGTCTTCCTGGTCTCCAGGACCCCCCGGAGCGGGCTTCACTCCAGGACATGGGTGTCTCCCCACGCTCAGGCCTCGGATGGTGCTGCTGTGTGGGTTTTGGGGGGCGAGGTGGAGTCTGCCCCCTGGCAGACTGGGGCCTGCGTCTTCTCTCGGGGGTGGCCCCGGCATATGCTCCCCTGTTGGAAAGGAGGGTCTAAGGGAGAGTTTAAGGACGGGATATGGGTGGGCCTGTGAAGTGCTCCAAGGGGAAGGAAGGCACCGCCATGCTGCACGCAGGGCTTCTGAGTGGCTCTGTCAGAGCAAAGGGCTGCAGCCAGGGGTCTGCAGTTTCTCTGTGGGGGACCGAGGGGGCTTCCGTCTCCCAGAAGGGCCTGATTGCTTGGCGCCGCTGCACCTCGGGTGTGCACACATCTCCTACGAGAGGCCGAGAGCCCGTGTTCGGCCCCATAGGCCCGCGCCGCCGGGAGGCAGCCAGAAGACGCACAGCGAGCTGGCACAGCTTGTTGGCATTGGCGTACCTGTGTGCCTTGGCCCTGTGGAGTCCACCCTCCCCTTGGTCCCTGCTCTGGCGGTCACGCAGGGGGCCCTCTCATGACCCCTGTGCCAGTGTGTTCAGGCCGCCATAGCAGGACCCCAGGCTGGGCGGCTTCACGGAAATGTCCCAGCGTCTCATGGCTGGAGGCTGGAGGGCCAAGGTCAAGGTGCCGGCGGGCTCGGCTGGTTCCCCACAAGGCCTCTCTCCTTGGCTGGTAGCTGGTGACCTTTTCCGTCTTCTGTGTGTGCGTGTGCGTGTGTGTGTGTGTGTGTGTATCCTCACCCCCTCTTCTCACAGTCAGCAGCCCTGCGGGACAAGGGCCCACCCAAAGGACCTCACTGCAGTTTAATCACCTCTTCAAAGCCCCCGTCTCCAAATACAGTCACGTTCTTCGGTGCTGTGGGGGAGACAACGGAATGAATTTGCGGGGGGCGCAGTTCGGCCCGTAACAACCCCTTGTCATGGATCAGGAAACAAAGGCCAAGGATGAGGTCGAGGGGTGGCTGCCGTGCCCCTCCCCATCCTGCGGGGGTGGATCAGGCCTGCTCCTCGACGGCAGTAGTGTCTGAGTTGCGCGTGCATCCCGGGAAGGGAGGTGCCGCTCGGGCCCATGGGGGGTGGCAGTGGGCCTTTGGGAGTCATCCCGAGATGGGGAAGGCACGGGTCTGGGGTGGGGATGGGGGTGCGGCGAGCCTGTAGGGTAGAAAGCTCTGTCCGACAAGGGGTTTAGAGCATTGGGACACAGTGGACAGCGGGGCGCTGGCTCCGTGGAGCTCGTGTTCTGTTGAGAGAGAGCAAACACACACATGTCACATAATGACAGAACATGTCAGGGGCTGCGGAGCAGTAGACGGGGAGGCGTGTCAGCCGCAAGTGGGAGAGGCAGCCTCTGTGTCTCTCTGCAAGAGGAAGGGTGTCCCAGGCTGGGGAACAGCAGGCATGAAGGACTGGGCTGGGCAGGGGAGGCGGGGTGCAGGGCTGGTGTGTGTTCCTAGAGCAGCAGCGAGCCTTTGGGAGATCTAAGGAGTGTGGGGATCAGCTCGATGTTCAAAAGCCATTTTGCTGGTTGAGGATGGCCGGTGGGGCAGGAAGCTGGGAAGGGGAGCGGCCAGTGAGGGGAGAGGTTCCCAGGGACCCGGGAGAGAGGAAGGCCGCTTGCTCGGGGTGGTGGCTGCAGAGAGAAATAGAGCATCTCCGGGTGGTGTGGGTATGCCCACCCTTCCTCCTGCTTGGGGTGCCCCTGGAGAATGCCTGACCCCCCCTACTGTTCTCAGGCGGATGACCTGGAGTTTGCAAGCTGCTGGACCGGCCTCACCTGGCAGCTGTCTCTTCTCCCCATAGTCTGGGGGCCAGGGAGGCCTTGACCCACCCGCTGGCTCATCCATCAGAGCAGGGAGGAGGCTGGCGTGCACGGTGGCCGTGTTGAGGAGTTCTTCGAGGCCAGCGGGACAAGCCAGGGGAGCTGTCCAGGGGAGCACCCAGCTCTCTGGAGCCTGGTGGCACCAAGGTCCAGGAGGAGGAGGGGGAAGGAGAGCTGACGTCAGAGAGGACGGCACCGGAGCAGCACCGGGTGCCAGAGGGATGGCTTGGGGCCGGCGTGGACAGGGGAGGAGGCACCAGCGGTAGAGTCTCAGCCCGCATAGAAGGGGGCGGGCACCCCCCCGCTTCTCTCAGACAAGTCACTTGCTATGGGAGAGAGAGGTCCCGATTCCTGCCGCACGGACTCTGCGCTACCCTCTGGGGAGGGACTCATCCGGCCGAGTGTGCCAGCGTGGCACACCCACGTTTTGGCAAAGGCTCTCTGTGGGGCTCCTTCTAGCCCACCACCATTGGGCCCTGTGTCTGCCTATGGATTGATTTGAGGCCACAGGGAGAGATGGGCCAATGTGCCAGCCTTCCCCTCTCCCCTTCTCGGTCCACGTGAGTCCTCCTGGTACTGCCTGGAGCGGGCAGTGTGACTCAGAAGGGCAGTACCCACTGCAGTGCCGGACGCGGGGGCAGCCTCGAAGGTGGGGGGCCAGATCCCGGCTGCTCCGAAGGGCGCCGTGCATTAGCTGTTTCTCCGACACCTGCCTCTTTATTCCCGCCTCATACCCAGGAAACAGGCCAGCTGGGGCTGAGGCACTTGTCCTTGGTGAGGTCATAAAGCTAAAAGAAGTGGAGGCAGGCTGTGGCCCCAGAGCTCTTGGGGACACCTCACTTTGGGGCCTTTAGAAACAGCCTGAGAGGCAGCAAGAGAAGATGGTTTAAGAGCTGGGCATGGAGATGGATGGGCAGTGGGGGAGGGCGGTCTCCTAGCTGGCATGTGATGGGCAGCGGCTGGCCGGGTGTCCCCGGCTCAGGTGCTGCGTGGGGGCATCTGAGATGCCGCTGGGCGCTGGAGGCATTTTCTGAATGTGTAGCTAGATGTCCAAGGTCATGTGTATATGCACCATGGCCCTTGGCTTTTAGGTTCTTTGGGCACGTTAGTTTTGAAATTACAAGAGTGAACGTAAACAGCTGGATTGACAAGTTGGAATCATGTCAAGGGTCCTCTAGGCCCTAACCAGGGGCTTGGGCGCAGACCTGCTTGGACTAAATTGAACACCTCACTCCTGGTGCCCCGGCCACCCTGGCCCGCCATTGGGCAAAGGAGTGGCGTCAGGCAGGGGCCGGGCCTGTAGGACCGGCAGATCCTGGAGGCTCATCAGGTGTTGCTCAGTAGGCCTGGGGATGCCCCTGGTTCCTAGTGGAATATTCCAGCACGTTGGCAGGAGCACCTGCCCTCAGGCCACAGCCCCAAGCGTGGTCTCAAGGCCTTGGTTCTCTAAGTCTAAACACGTCTGCCCCGCACACATCCTGCAGCGGTCTGCCTTGCAGGACCCAGGCATCCTAAGAGCTCAGGAAAGCCCAAACCCTGTCCCTTGGAGCCAGAAGCGGGAACTAAAAACAAATCCAAACCTCGGGAGAGCAGAGGGGTTTGTCCGCTGAGCTGCCTGCAGACCTTCACACTAATGCTGACTCTGTACCTCGTTGTGAAACTAACCCCCCCTTTTAATCGCAAATATCCCCCCCCCTTTTTTTTTTTTTATTGTTCACAGCTTTACGGTGTATTTTTCTGCTCGGCCATGACACTCTGTGTGATAGTAAATGTGTTGTCATGCTGAAATGAGTCACTTTGAAGCATGCCTCTGTGTACACTTGTTAAAGACAGTAAATTTTAGCTGTGTGGGGTGGGGCAGGGAGGGAGCTGTTTTCTTGCCCTGCCCACAAACCCGGTAAGCCTCTGGGATAAGGCGCGCTTCACGCGAGATCCACCCAGGATTCCCCCGGATCTGCCCCCCACTGAGCGGCATTCCGGCCCTTTCCAGAGAGGGGAGAGGGTGTCCCTGTGAGCCTGCACCGGCCTCCTCCATCAGGACTCTGTTCTGTCCGTGGTCAGTAACTTGTATTTCTTTTTTTTTTTTTTCTCCTTTTTTTTTCTCTCTCCTAAACTTTCCAGGTAAAAGTACACCTGTAAGCCAGCTCGGTTCTGCAGACTTCCCCGAGCCCCCCGATCCATTCCAGCCACTTGGGGCTGACAGCAGTGACCCGTTCCAAAATAAAAAGGGGTTTGGGGACCCGTTTAGTGGAAAAGATCCATTTGCTCCCTCCTCTTCAGCTAAATCTTCTAAAGCCTCTTCCTTGGGCTTTGCAGACTTCACCTCTGTAAGTTGAGTTTCCTCCGCGCCACCCCCTCCGCCCTCCGCTTGCAGCCTCTTTGGGGTTATTTTTTGTCTCTTTCCCACGGCAGACTTGGCGTATGTCTCCTGGTACCTCAACACTATCACTTGTGTTATTTATTCTGTACTGCCGCTTTCTGTAAGAAAAACAGTTTCTCAATAAAAAAAAAAAGAGCTCGGGTTTGGATACTCTGTGATAAAGGGCATGTTTTCTTCCCGCGGGGCGGCCAGGCAGGCCTGTTTCTGTCCCTCCTGGTTAGGCTCTGTATCACTTCTGTCGCCCGGAGGCTGTTGTGTTCAGGGACTTGTGGACGCTGAGATGCCACTTCAGACGCTTCTGAAGTCTGAAAACAAGATGGCAAAAGTTTCGTTAGGGTCCCACGGCCCCCAAAAGGGTCTTTGTTGCAGTAGGTGTGACAGACCGGCCCCCGTGCATTGCAAGTGGCTAGTGAGGACGGGTGGACCCAGGCAGGGCACGCAAAGGAAGAGCCGTTTGGCTTTTCAATGCTTTTTTCAGTTAGTTCCCAGCGACAATGCAAACGGAAGTCCAGCCCAGAGCAACCGCTCGGAAGCCCTTCCCCTTCGCCAAAACCAAACCAAAACCAAGACCCTCCCAGAGCCGGTTAGCAAAGTTAAGTGCCTTTTCGGAAGCTAATCCTGCCATTTTTGAAAGCCTGGCTTTGTTTCTCTGCGTGCAAAAGAGACTTCAGGTCGAGAAACGCTGTCCCTTCAGGCTGTTCTCGGTACCTTCCTCGGTACCAAGAATCTTGTTCTCCGAGAGCCTCCGATGTTGTCTTCCCAGACTGGTTTCACTGTTGCGCCCTGTGTTTTAAAAAGTTTCCTCCATTCGACTTTGCAAAGTACTTTTGTTTCCTGGCGAGGCAGTGGAGGTCCGTGACTTCAGAGAGGCCCCTGCCCCCGGAACCTCTCTCCTAACACAGGCCCTGCCCCATCGGTGCCCAGTGGGCGCCTGATTTGCTTCAGATCCACCTCGTGCACAGCTAGCCATCCCGTGGCGCTACCGAAATCGCCCAGGACGCCGACACATTGCCGGCTCTTGGCGACCTATAAATATTTTACGACAGCACTTAGCTGGATTTTGTTGACAGCCGGTGCACACTGTGGATGTATACAAACGGCGACATTATTAATAAAAGCCAAAAACAAAACCCGCTTTATCTACGGTTTCTTGAATAGTCCCGCATTTGTATTTTGGTGGGAAAAAAATGTTAAACACTGGTGAGAAAATAGAGCCGTTCACGCATGATTCAGGTACTCTGTTTCGGGTAGGGAAGAGGGGTAAGTAGAGGTGATTGGCAATTGGAAGAAACGACTGTTCTCTTTCTGAAATGCATGGTTCTGTTCCTGTGACCCCCACCCCCCACCTGATGGCTGGTTTGGGGAAGGTATTTAGGAGAAAAAAAAAATCTGAGGTTTCAAGCTGCCATTTGGTGCAACATTTCTGGTCGTTCTAGAAACACCGCTGGTATTTGATCCTCCTCATTGTCAGGTGGGGGACCAGGTTCCGCCCGGTTTGCAGCCCTGCTGTTCTTTGTTTGAAGTCGCCTTTCCCGCTTTGGACGCCCCAGTTTTTCCGGAGGAAGTCACCTGACAGCGGGATTTGGCCGCTCTGCGGGGATGGAGTGTGGGAGAGGCGGGCAGGACACCCTCCTGGTTTGGTTTGTCCCCTTCGATCCTACTGTAGTCCCGAGATGGTCAGCCCATCCACCTCGAGGCGCTCAGGATGTTAGGCGTTTTTGTGACATCCTAGGATGCGGCCCGTTGGCCACTGGTTTCTGGTTCACTGGACCTTGAAGATCTGGGCCAACTCAAAACAGGCCCAGAGGCGGTCCCTCTGGTTTGTGTGTGTCAGCGTCCCGCAGCAAACGCTGAGAGACCTCGTCCTCCCCAGCACGGTGGCACGGTGACTGTCAGCTCAGATGTTCTAAGAGCGCCACCAAGACACGCCGCTCCCACGCAAAGCCTCTGGGTCCGCACTGGAGTTCAGTTATGGGTGTCGCCGCGCGTGCTGTCTCCCGCCGGCGCCCTGGCCCTGCCGCTCTGGAAGCCTCTAATTTACGAGCCCCGAGTTTCCATCAATGGGTTACTTGTTCTTGGAGCTGTTCGCAGGAAACGTCTCCAAGATTTCTTTCAAAACAAGATTTTCTGTCTCAGGCAAATGTGTTTATTAGGAAGTAGCATTTATAGGGTAGCAAAATGGCTCTTTTTTTCCAGAAGTCTGCATTAAGAGCAGAGCAGCTATCAGATCGGACGTGCTTCGCGGACGTGCTGCGCTGTGCACCGTCAACCCAGCTGGATGTGATTCTCACAATGATGGCAGTCAGTGTGTGGGAGGCGGCCGCAGGTGGCCCGCGCACGGCACGGTGCAGGCGCCGCCACACGCCTCGGACCCCAGAGAGGCATGGGCCCCGGCGCCTCATGTGCGGAGCCGTCTGGACCCCGGACTTCTGCCAAGAGGCCGCCGAAGGAAAACTGCTTCACGTCCGCCTCAAGGGAGGGCGGCACCCTGTGCCCCACTGTCCCTGCCCCCGGACGACACGGGGGTGAAGCTTGGGAGTCAGCTGCTGTTGATGGACCGGCAGCTGCGCCCACAGGTGCTCCGGGTTCTGGCCGCACAACGCCGGCAGGTCGGAGGACTGGGGTCCACTGGAACCAGGAGAGCATTTTTGGCTGATGCGAGTCCCCAAGGGAGCCACAAGGAGCCCTCTTCCTCCGGTGTCCTCTCGGACATGATGGGCCAGCCTGCGTCTCCAGTGCACACAAACCTCATGCTTGGTGCGAGTCTCCGTGTAGGATCCAGTAGCTGGCCCCAGCCCAGTCTGCTCTAAAGGCATCTGGAATGTTCTGTCAGCACATTCAATTTGAAAACCGGGACCCTTTGGTCAGGAGGCTTTGTGGTGACATCCTGAGACTCCGGGGCTGGGTGGGAATCACGGTGTGGCCGTGTGGCCACAGCTGATGCTCAGTGCCCCCTGGCCTGGCTTCCAGGCTGTGGCTGGACCACTGTGGCCAGTGCCTGTCAGCTCCCCCGCTTCTTCCTCTGAGCTGACAGAGGACACGGTCCCTGTCTACCATGCTGTCCCGCCCCGCTGCTGTCAGCAGCACTGTGGGGCTATTTCTGCCAGCGTTTGTTGTTTTTTCCTTGTTTTTCTCCTGATGAGGTGTTGGAAAATTCCCCAGAGTGCGGGGGTGGGGGCTTTCTATGACAGATGGTGGAAACCAGGCCCGAGACCAGACTTCAGGGACTCTTACCTGGAGACTCATCACCCCCCTGAATGCTTTTTTGGGTAGTGTCTCTTAAGACTCAGCCTTTCTTCCTGGGGACGGCTCCTTTTCATGCTGACCCCACACCTGTCCCCACTCCCAAGGCCAGATGGAGGGAGGCTGCCTCTCCTGTCCCACCTCCTTCTCCAGGCCACACGTGGTCCAGGCCAGGCTCCCTCTGCCACCCCTCCCCCACACTGGCACGCAAGCCCCTCAAAGTCTAGCCCCGCCCACCCCAGGCTCTGTTCTGGCAGCGTCAGGGTTGGCCCAAGAACCGCACTCATGAAGGTGCCCTGTAGCCCTAGCTCTGCACCTATAGCTGACCGCCCCTGCCCGCCTCCACCCAGTCCCAGGGAGAAGGTCCGGCCGAGGGCCAGGGCTCTGCAGCCACCCCCGTCCCCAGGCCTCTGCGTCCCCACCTGCTGGAGGAGCTCACGCCCCAGGTTGAGCTCAGTACATGGGTCAAGATTTTGTGCTTCCTTCCCCAGTGCGCCCTGTGGGGTCTACACGGGCCTCCTCGAAGCCTGTGTCAGATTGGACTGTCTGTATGTCTGTTCCCGAGGGCCGCCTTTCAAAGGGCCGGCCTGCCTGTTTCCTTGGTGTCGTCCAGTGCTTGGTGGAAAGCTGGCAGAGCCGGTGCAGAGAAGAGAGATGCACAGGCCGGCCAAGTCTGTGTCGGGGCGTGTGACCGGGCTCCGGGGTGGGGGAGCTGAGGACCCACGCTGCCAGAAGAGCATGTGAGATCTAGCTTTGCCTTTCTCGCCACAAAGCTAAGGTGCCTTGACTGGGTTGAAGCCACCCATCTTGGTGTCCAGACCAAAAATGGTTTCCTCTGATATTTTAAAAAATTATTTTTCGAATTGAACCTTCTGGAAAAGGACCTCAAGAACTCCTGGACTGACCGGCAGTGTAAAGGCCAGGGCTCCTGTAACATTCAAGTACACAGTGGTGCTTATCAGGCCCAGAGCTCCCCGGACCATGGCTGGCGCAGAGATGCCACATTTCGAGACCATCGTCTGTGCACATTGGAAACACAGAGCCGTGCGTGTGCCAGAGCTCCCCCCGGTTCCGCTGCCTTCAACCCGCTGCTGTCAGCAGCCCGTCAGCGAGGCCCGGGCCTTGTAGGTTCGCCATTTGAGCTCCTCCTTGGTTCAGCTGACCTCTGTGGCAGCGCTGTCTTCAGAGACGCCCCCGAGAGGAGGCCGAGCGGGGGCTCCTCCTCCACACCACATGAAGCCTCCTAGACTCCGACCCGACCCGGGGAGCTGCAGGAAACCTGTGTCCCCAAACTGATGCTTGGCGTAGCCTGCCTTGGTGTCCTGCAGAAGGCAGAGCGGCTAGTTTTCTGTGAGGTCCGAGGTGGTGGTTCAGGTCAGGCTGCTTCTCAGTGCATGTGACTGTGGGTCAGGACTGGGGCGTGCGTGTCCCCCCCCCCAACTCCCCACCGAGACACGGGCTTCTGGCTTTTTCTGGTTTCCACGTGCGCACGGGCAGCCCCCACTCCAACCCCAGCGCACCCCAGCATTGCATCTTCCTGCACCCCAACAGCCCGTGGCAGGCGCCCTCCCCCTGGCCCCCACCCCCTGGCAGCAGGTCGCAGCTCTCCGGGGGGCCCAGTAACCCGACCTCCGTTTTCCTTTGCAGTTTGGCAATGAGGAGCAGCAGCTGGCGTGGGCCAAGCGGGAGAGCGAGAAGGCGGAGCAGGAGAGGCTGGCGCGGCTGCGGCGGCAGGAGCAGGAGGACCTGGAGCTGGCCATCGCGCTCAGCAAGGCCGACATGCCCGCTGCCTAGGCACCCGGCCCGAGCGCGGGCGGGAGGGCCCCGGGGGCGGTTGTGCAGGAGGAGGAAGCTCGAGGCTCACACACACACACACACACACACACACACACACACACTCACAGCGGCCCCTGTTTCATGCTGTGATATGTCACGGCCACTGTTCCACCAAGCACTCGCCGGTCAGAGGGTGTCGGGCTCGGGGGCTCACCTGGCAGAGGGGCCCGGAGAGGCATCGCTGCAGACCCGCCTCTGCGCCGCGACGACCCTGTTGAGTGGCAGCACCCAGTTCTTCCTCCGCCCGGAGCACAGGACGGTGACTCCCCGCCTTTCGTCCCCTGCTCGCACCGGCGCCGGGGCGTACCCACCCCCCCCCCCCCCCCCCCCCCCTTTCTGGAGACAGACGTCTGGGCGATGTACGCATCCGATGTATAAAATTAAGTTTGAATGATTAATATAAAATATTTTAATACAAAACAATCTTTCTTTCCCTTTCATTTAAATACGATTTTCTTTGCTCCAACGTTCACACGTGGTATAGGAGAGGCACACCCGCCCCACAGTGGGCGGAAAACCAGATGGGACATTCCTGTTTGGATCCTAAGTGTTGGAGTGGCTTCGAGGGCCGCAGAGCCAACTGGGGAAGTTTTCAGGGCCACCTGGCCTCCACAGGGTCATTGTCGCTAGAGAGGGTGGCCCTTGGTCAAGGCCCTGCAGTTTGAAAACAAAGAGCCCTGCAATGCTCACTGAGGCCTGGGCTACATCAGGGGCAAGGCCACCAGGCTGTACGAAACCCATAGTCGGAATTGGGAGACGGGAGAGTTTCCCCCTAGGAGCCAGCTTTATTCCTCTAGAACGTTCCGGAAGCTTGGATGTATGTGACTGTTGACAAGATGACCTCAGGAGTTGCTGAAGATATTGCAGATCTGCCCCTGCTGTGCTTCTCACTGTCCCCAGAGAGACGAGACACTCCTGCCTCCTCTCCCCCCGCCCCAGCCCACTTCTCTCAGATAAAGATGATAAAAACTTTCGATTCTGAGTGGCCTGAGCACAACCTGGGAAGAGCCTCTTTTCCAGAGAAATGCTGCGTGGACCCTCCGACCCCCAGGCCACGCAGGCTCAGAAGGGGACGAGATGGGGACGTCAGGTAGGGTCAGAGTCCAAGACCCTTCTTGGAAAAGTTTCATTTCAGTGTTTGCTGGATTCTCCAGGCCAAGGTGTCTGCCGGCCCCCCTGCCCCAGCCAAGGCAGGGCCTTCACTTTCTAGACCCAGCTTCAGGTTTGTAGAAAAATCACGAAGCTACTACAAAGGGGTTCCCTAACCCCCCGACGAATTCCCGTTTCTAATCTCCTCTTGTACTAATTTGGTGCATTCGTTAGAACTAATGAACCTATATTGGGAAATTATTATTAAAATCCTCACTTGGAAATCTCCCTCTTCCAGGTTACGGACAAGGGGCCCCCGGGCGCCTGGAGGGTGTGGGACACCCCGGTGCCCAGAGGACGGCCTTGCTTGTCTGTCATTAGCAGTGACATGGGCCTGGGGCCTTGGACGTAGCCTGTGGGCTTCCTGACCTCTGAGGTGCCTGTCATCCTCCCTGGAAGAGTGAGCAGCTTCCAGAATGTGGCGGGGGGGGGGGGGTGTAGGAGGGCGATTCCTCAGGTGAGGAGTCACTGGGTCACTGCTCCCCAAAGTGTCACGGCTCCGCCTTCGAGCAAGAGGTGAAAACCTCACCGTTTTTTTGCCGTGACTCAGCATCCATCCTTTTGTGTCAGCCTCAGAGCCACCTGGCAGGCAAGGCAAGGTGAGCGTGCATTTTCCTGATGGGAAAACTGAGGCTCAGCGTCTTGCAGTCTTTCGCGCACAGCCCCAAAGCCCCAGAGTGGGGGCGGCCCTGCATTTTGTTGGTCTTTATGTATCCACCGCACCTAGAAAAGGCACAGGAAGCGTCTCTTTATGTCTCAGAAATGGAGGACCGTGCACCGAGTTAGGAGTTCCTACCCGGGGAGGTGCGGCGGGCTTTAGGGAACCCTGGAACCCGAGGCTGCGTTCGTGTATGTTTCTTGTTTCTGTGGAGTCTCCATGACAGTTTCATGCGGTGCTGCAGGTTCCCAGACACCCCGTCCCCCACAAAGGTTATGAGCCAGTGTTAAGTCCCATTTCCTTTCTCCCCAGCCTCCCCCCCACAGGGATACTGATGCTCAGCCTCCAATCCCTCGATCCATCCCCGCTCCCACGGCTCGCTCTGCCTCCTCCTTGGCGGGGAACACACAAACCCTTTCCTAAAACAGAGCATCCATTTTGAAAGCATTTATTATGAGAATCTCCAAACATGGTAGCAACCAGAAGGGTACAGAACACCCCCATACGCTCATCGCCCAGTGTCCGTCACCCATGCCTTTGCAGCCAGGCTTTACAGCAGTTCTGTCACGGCGTCATTTCGTCCTTTCCCGTTCGAGCACCCGTCACTCAGGCGGGCGCCTTCTCACACAGCCACCAGGCCATGGTGGCCATGGTCACCCCGAAAGCTGAGCCGTACCCTGCCCCCCCATCCGGTCACATGAGCAGCAACACTTTTGATACTGTGACATCACTGATGGCTGGGAGCCTTTGTCCCCCTTAGCCAGTGCCCCACTCCACTCAGGCTCCCACCCGTGGTGGCTGCTTCCCCACCTCCTCATGGTCCAGCCACCAGCCCTGGCTGCAGCGGGACCAGCCGGCACCCAAGGGTTCGGGATGCCCGGTCCGAGCAGCCTCCTGCTAAAGGTTGGCCGATTATCTGCAACCAGCTCTAAGCAAGTGAAATTGCATCTTCAAAGCCCGTTTCATTTAAAAGGACATCCTAGTCCTGGAACAGTCGTGGAGAACTATTTTTAAAACAGGAAGCGTCTGAGAAACAAAGAACCTGCCTCTTGAAAGAATATGGAGTAAATATTCCTGCCGTCTTATCAGATCTGGTTCCTTTTGAAACGTGGTACTTTTTTTCTGTTGTTCCCCGCCCCTTTCCAAATTTTCCCCAGTAAAAGTTACCAGGAGCCGTACAAATTATATCATGAGCTGTTGTTGGAAAAACATACAGGGAAGTGTGATCCTTATCACAAACTTTTTCCAAAGAAATTACGTGATACGGGCTTGCGTGGTTTGGATTGTGTTTATGTGTAGTGGGTTTTTAACATCCCTTTGATTTGCTCGCCGGCGGCTGTGCTGTGTGCGCCCCTGCTTCATGGCCTTGGGCACGCGCTCCCTGCCAACGGCTTCGGGACTCACGCTTCTCATTCAGCCAAGGAGGTTGGACCGGACGACCGGTGGGAGACCTTTCTAGCTTGAAAAGTTAGAGCTTATGAGTCAAGTCTCTAGACAAGCACATATTTTGGGAGTTCAGGGAATGATAAAGAAAAAAATAGAGACTATCCTGCTGGTCTCATGTTCACTTAAAATATTTTGTGCACATAGAGATAACCATCTTGTATTATCACCAAAATGCTAAGAGACTAGAGCTAAATTATTCCAACCAGTAAGAAGAAATTACGATTAGGTGATGCGGTAGAGGTGCTAATGGGAATCATATTAGAATACCTAAGTGTATCAAATTGACATGTACACGTGAAATTTACACAGTGCTGTAAAAATTTACACAGTGTTATATGTCAAATGTATTTCAATAAAAATATTTTTCCATGCACTAAAATACTTTTCCATTCTTTTTAAAAATATTTTATTTACTTTTGATAGAGAGAGAGACAGAGCATGAGAGGGGAAGGGGCAGAGAGAGAGGGAGACACAGAATCGGAAGCAGGCTCTGGGCTCTGAGCTAGCTGTCAGCACAGAGTCCCCGATGCGGGACTCAAACCCCCGAACATGAGATCTGACCTGAGCCGAAGTTAGATGCTTAACTGACTGAGCCACCCAGGCGCCCCAATACTTTTCCATTCTTGATAACCTAAGGGAGAAATGCTAGCTTAAATAACGAATGTGTGTGTATGTGTGTGTTTCTCTGTGTGGATATGTCTGTGAGTATGTCTGTGTCTTTGCGTCTGTGTGTGTATGTGTGTGTGTGTCTGTGTGTGTGTGTGTGTGTGTGTGTGTGTGTGTGTGTGTGTGTGTGTGTGTGTGTGTGTGTGTGTGTGTGTGTGTGTGTGTGTGTGTGTGTGTGTGTGTGTGTGTGTGTGTGTGTGTGTGTGTGTGTGTGTGTGTGTGTGTGTGTGTGTGTGTGTGTGTGTGTGTGTGTGTGTGTGTGTGTGTGTGTGTCTGTGTGTGTCTGTGTGTGTGTGTGTACACTATCATATATTTACTACATACATATGGGGCACCTGGATGACTCAGTTGCCTAAGTGTCCCACTCTTGATTTCGGTTCAGCTCATGATTCAGGGTTGTGGGATTGAGCCCCGCCCGCAGTGTGGAGCCTGCTTAAGGTTTTTTTTTTTTCTCTCTCCCTCTGCCCCTCTTCCCTGCTCAAGCTCTCTCTCTTTCTCAAATAAGTAAATAAATAAATACTACACAAACTATTATACATACTAGCAGTATTGTATACATTATTAGTCTGACATATAAGAGACGATCATGTATAATAGCACTCCTGTCATAGTATATACCATATCAGTATCAATAGTGTGTCAAGGATATCAATAATATAATGTGTCTTATAAACTTAAAAACAAAGTATATTATAAGAAACCCCAGTTTAATAAATGAACAATTCTGTGACCTTGTAATGGTCTTCCTACACTGACCTTCAATCTGGGGGCAGAGAACCCTTTCTGGGGACCAGAGCATGAGGGCTTTTCCGATAATGGTCTGCAGTGAATATTGTTTCTTTGTGCTCGAGACAAAGGGCAGAGTTTCCATTCTGAGAGCCAAAAAAAGACCCAAGATGAGATGTGGCCATTGTTTGACCATAAACACACTTCGTCGAGGAAGTGGAGATCCCGGCTGGAGGAGAACAGCATGGTGGCCCGGAACTGCGGTTCCTTTCTGGTTCTAGATCCTCGGATAAGAGTCCTCTGGCTTCTCTTCCCCAAAGGGAGACCAGAGAAGACCCAGAGGTGTGACAGGGCTGTGCGTGGACAGGGAAGGACACAGCCCGGAGTGTGACCGGCTCGGTGCAAACCCAGCCTCCGCCTCGATAGACGGGGGGAGCCCGCTCCGTCCCTTGGAACCATCTTCTCTCCCTGAAAAGTGGAGATCAATGACATTCTCTCCCAGGGCTGATGTGAGAATCCACCGCAGCGTTCCCAGCACATTCAGACACATTCTAGAAAGAACAGTAGTAGTTGTTTTGTCATCTATTTTTGCTACTAACTGTGGTGAAAAAAAACACACCAAACCACCTAACTATGTACCATCTCAACGATTTTTAGTGTACGATTCAGTGGTGTGGACTCCTCATGTTGTTGTGCAATAGTTCTCTAGTTTTTCATCTTGCAAAACTGAAACTTCATACCCATGGAACAACAGCTCCCCGCTTCCCCTCTCCCCCAGCCAATAGTGGTGGTTTTTGTTATTACTGATTCAGATGGTTATTATTAAAGCAATGGTTGCCACAAGAGTGATTGCCTTGCATTTCGAACATAGGGCCCGTGCCTTCTAGGTCTACTACCCAGGAACGCGCGGAGAGGTAATGCTCGTCTATACCTAATAAGGAGGCTCATCCCAAAAGAAATTGGTGCGGGGGAAGCAGGGAGCCGGGAGCCCAGATCTGCCGTTAACTTCCCCAGAGATTGTACAAAGGCCTGTGGAGAGAACGGGGCTCCGGTGTCCTGAGTGCCTTGTATGGACCAAGTCCGTCATCGGCCAACAGCCAGGAAAATGGTGGTTATGTCCAAAACCAAGAGGCTACCTTTGATTCAGACGCTCGGCCAGGGGACTTTCCGCTTGAGGAGGACAGATGCCATTGCCCTCGTAGTGGCACTGCTGGACTGTATCATGAGTCTGTCACCACTTCAACAGTGGTTATTTTTATAACCGACAACAGGACTTACTGGAAATGGCCTGGCATTCACGCCTAGATAGGTCCTGCAGTTAAGTCTGAGGAGTTGGAGGACATGAGCCCGGGGACATGGTGGCTCTTCAGGTTCTTGACCAAGCCAGTCCCAAAGAGTAGATCCCCTTCCAGCCCCAGAAGAATTCCGGGGATCCCCAGCCTTCCACCGGGTTGGCTCTTTCTGGACATAAGTGTGAGGCCACAGAGCCATCACACTGTCCTGTCCCACGCTCCTGTGACCCTCGCGGCTTACCCCAGGTGCCCGATCACCTGCTCCCCCCTGGCCCTGCTAGGGAAGGAGTGTGTCTGGCCAGCAGGAGCGGGGACGGTGGGCAGGTTCTCCCATTTTCCATTTTCCGGGCCACCTTCCTGATCTGTTTGAGCTTCTCTGTTGCCCCTTTTCTCTCAAGCATTGACTGGGCCAAGGAAGATGGTGCATTTAACAGAGGAGGTGACTGGAAACTGATTTTCAGCTGGGGAGGGCTCCTTCCAGATCGAGCACATCCCAGGCCTGGCAGACACCTGTCTGTCCCCCAGGCCCGTGCCCCCACTTGGGAAGCAGCGCTGTTGGTGGCATTTTTCGATACTTTGGCTTCAGGCCATTGGCCATTTTTCCGGCGACTCTTCTCTATCTTCAGCTGCCTCTCACATCCAACCAACCGCTTCGAACCTTGTGCTTGCTCAAGTGGTCTCGCTGACCCGGCACCCCAATTTTGGGGGTGGTGCCACATGTATTCTCTGAACTAAATCTTTTCTTGGGAAGCGTGGGTGAGCGAGCAAGCAGGAACTGTGCCAACGGCACCAGCCGGTGACAGGCTGTGGGTCCCCCGCGCCGCTGAGGACTTCCTTGGGGGGACACAGGGACTCCAGGCAGATTGGGAGGCTTTGGCAAAGCATCTTTAGGGGTTTAAGTCAGGCCGTGAGAGGCCTCGCCTGGCCTTCAGGGAGGGCCTGCAGCAGCTGTGAAACTCAATCTAGAACATTCTTCCCGCCTGTAGTCCTTCGAATGATGCAGGGTCCATTCTCACCGAGTCACCTCCCTCCTGTTACCTGAGAGTCTGGGACAGACCCGTCTGTCTGAGCCCTGGGGCCCGGGGCACGCTTACCGTTGGTCATTTGCTACTTTCTCTTGGGAGCCTCAGAGAAGCACCAGGTAGATCTGCGGTATTTCTTCAAAAACCCAGATGCCTCAACTACAGTTGTGTTTCCAGAAACAAGAGATGCTGCCAGCAGCCAGCTGTACTTTGAATCAGCTTTAATTCAGCAGACTTTTACTTTCACTCACATGGGTCTGGACCAGGGGCCAGTTGACTTTCTGTAAGGGACCAGATAGAAAATGTTGTTGGCTTTTAGGGCCGTATGGTTTCTCTCGCAATTACTCAAGTCTGCCATGATAGCACAAAAGCAGCCTGAGAACAGACAGTGAGTGGCTGTCTGCCAATAAAACTTTATTTACAAAAACATTGGGGGGGGGCCACATTTGGCCCTCAGGCCATACTTTGCCACAGTAGCTCTAGGGCCCGAGCTGGGTACTGGGGAAGCAATAGTGAGCCCAACATTTTCTCTGCCCTCCTGGAGCTCCAGCTGATTTTATTTTTTTAAATTAGGTTGGAACAGTTTCTGATTTCTTTGTAATTTGATTTCTATCTTTCTCTGGGGTGCAGGTGGCATTACTTAGAAGAATAAAAATTAAATGCTACATTGTTTGCTGCACCATTAAGCCAGAGATCCCCTCCCTGTTTCCCCATGAATCTCAGAGTCAACATGCTTAAAAGGAAATTATGTGAAATAAGAATGGCTCCTTCAGCGAATCTAATGATAACATCAAGGTCATACCGTTGTTTTGATTCCCCCACTCTCTATATGAGGGGCTCTCTTTCCCATCTTGACGTAAGGCTGACAAATGCATGGGCTGAAAAGAATTTTTTTTAACTTTTTAAAAAGTTTATTTATTTTGAGAGAGAGGGTGCATGAACGTGCAGGGGAGGGGCAGAGAGAAGCAGAGAGAGACGGAGAGACAATCCCAAGCAGGCTCTGTGCCGTCAGCTCAGAGCCCGATGTGCGGCTCCATCTCACAAACTGTGAGATCATGACCTGAGCCCAAATCCAGAGTCCCGTCGCTTAACCGACTGAGCCACCCAGGTGCCCCTGGAAAGAATTTTTTTTAAACCCTAACATGGGAAATCCATTGTTTGTCTGAAGTCACTCATAGATCCAACTATACATGTTAGGGGAGCTCTTTGGAGCATTACCTAATGAAATGGAAAAGGGGTTTGAACTCCCCCTTTCTGTGTGCCTGTGTTAATAAAGGACTGAGTGTCCCCGTCAGCAAAGCAGATATGGAATTACCGTCTGGGAGTCCGAGAGGCTGCGGCTCAGCTCTCTGTTATCATGTCTGATTCCTTCAATGCTATCTATCTGCTTATTTATAACATCGTAGTAAAATAGACGTGTAGAATTTACCATCTTAACCATTTCTCAGGGCGCAGTCCAGTCGGTGCTAAGTAAATTCATGTCATGTGACCATCCCCACCATCCAGTCTCCAGGACTTTCATCTTGTGACACTGATGTCCTCATTAAACACAAATGTCCCCTCCTTCCCCAGATAACAAGACAAATACTGCATAGGCTCAGGCAGAATTTGTCTTTTGCGCCTGGCTGATTTCTCTCAGCCCAGCGTCCTCAGGCTCCTCCATGTTGTAGCGCGTGTCAGAATCTTCTAAGGCGAAATAGTATCTTGGTGCGCGTGCGTAAGTGTGTGCGTGTGTACATCCTGCCTTGTTCCCATCCACCCATCAAGAGAAGAGACGCGGGGCCAAATTTTACGTTACAGCCACAAAAGACTTGTTTGAAGAATGACCACGCTTTATAATGGAAGGCTCTATTCCCATTTTCTTCTTTTAAAAAATTATTTTGTTTTTACTGCGGTAAAACATACGTGACATAAAATTAACCACTGTTAAGTGCGCAATTAGGGGGCACTCGGTACATTCACGGTGTTGTGCAGGTGTGACCTGTGGGTCCGGAACATTCCCATCACCCCGAGGGACACCCCGTCTGCTGGAGCAGTCACCCCGCGCCCCACGCCCCTCTCCCAGCCGCGGGGAACCCACCAGCCGGCTCTCCGGCTCTACGGAGCTGCCCGTTCTGGACGTGTCCCGTGAGCGGGATCACACACGTGTGGTCTGGGTCTGGCTGCTTTCACTCGGCACCATGTTTCCGAGGTCCATGCACTTGTCGCGTGAGTCAGTGCTTCGTTCCTTTTTGTTATGGCTGAATATTATTCGGCTGCGTGGACAGACCGTGTTGTGCACGTCTCATACTCTGATGGGCGCCCGCGTTCTTCCTACGTTTTGGCTGTCATAGAGAGCGTCACAGTGAGTATCCCAACTGTTTCAAAAACAACAGCGACAACAATAAAACAAACAATGCCAGGGCGCCTGGGTGGCTCAGTCCTTTAAGCGACCGACTTCCTCTCAGGTCATGATCTCACAGGTCATGGGTTCGAGCCCTACGTCGGGCTCTGTGCTGACAGCTCAGACCCTGGAGTCTGCTTCGGATTGTGTCTCCCTCTCTCTCTACCCGTCCCCCACCCAGAAGAAAAACGTTAAAAATTTTAAAAAAAATTAAAAAACAATTACCAAAACTTTTCCTCTAGGCAAAAGCCTTTCAGGAGCCCCCTCCCACTTAAAAAGGCACCCATAAGGGACACACCCATACTTGAGAAAGGAGCAGTCCAAGGTCACCCACTGAGACCCTCTGGGTGCTTCCACTGGGGATCTCAGAGTTTTCCTGTGCAGAAGTCGCTCAGGGTGGACAGTTCCTTGGACATTGGGATTGTCCCCAAATGTGGCAGTGCCCTGACGCCTCATCCCACGTCCCAGAGACCCCAGATTACGTAGAAGGAGTGGGGCTGCTCCTTTGAAGTTCCACCAATTCTCTCTTAACAATGGCAACTGTTCCTTCATTGAGCACCTACTGTGTACCTCGCATGGCGCAGGCCTGGTCCATCGGACGGAGCACTGCCATGCCACCTGCTACGGCCCCCGTTTTCCAGTGGAGGAGATGAAAACCTAGAGACCCAGGGTGACAGCAGTGAACCCGGAGCCCAGCTCAGACCTGCCCGGTGGCCCCCAGCCCCTGCTTTGTCGCCAGGGGCTTGCCCCTCCAAGTCCCCCAGAGCCCAGCCCCGGGCAGGCAGGGAAACAGGACCTGAGGGCTCCTGCGGGGACCGCGGCAGAGAGTCGGTGGGAACGGGCTGTGCTCGATGTAACAGCTTCTGAGATAAGAAACCTTTCCTTCGACAAACCTCTGTATGACTCAAAACGAACCCACGAGCCCCCGGCAAGCTAGCCTAAGTCACCCCGGCCGTGCTGAGGAAATGAGACATCAGGATGTGTTTGAGGTTTGGGGTTCAACGGAAACACACAGGGAATGTGGAGAATTCTGCCCTGGAGAGTCGGGATTGGAGCGGCTGGGCATGCTTGAAAGCCAAGGGGAGGGATGGGGCTGGCTGGACTCCTCCTTGGAATGTCATAGAACCCGAGGCCGCAGACAAGGGGTTTTTGGCTGAGGTGTGTGTCTTTAGACCCGGGACAGTCCCCAAAAGGCCACCTTGGGGTCAAGGTTGAAATCAGGGGTGACTGAGGCAGAGAGCAATCAGGATGTGCTGGAGAAGGCGGGACGGCAGCCTCTAGAATGGCATCTGGCATTTGGCGGGCGCAGAACTATTTCCTGAATGACTGTGACAATTTAGAGCCGCGTGTCTCAAAGTGTGGCCTGCAGACGGCCAAGCCAGAGTCCCTGGGGCGCTGTGCACATGCCAACTTCTGGGCCCTGCCTGAGGTCCTCCAGACGGGATTCCATCTCTGCCGGGGGACACGGACGAGGGGACGATACCGTGTGGCAGGAAACGAGTTTCTCATTTATTTTCTGACCAGCCTAGGGGGACACTTGGCTCAGAGAGGACCGGGCGGCTGCCCAGGGCTTTGGCCAGGAGGAGTGTGCCAGAATTGGGGTCAGTCTGGGCCACAGACTTCAAGTCGCATCCTCACATCACCCTGCACATTACCCGGCACCATCCTGACCTCTCGGAGTCAATAAGAAGTCTTGTCATTGCGGGAATCGGGGGTTCTACTCCTTATGAGTGCCAGAAAGCAAAGTCACTACACCAGTTCATGGTGCTGACCCTTTCTCAACGAGGCCCCTACTCATGCACACCCCTCACTCCTGGCTACTTGGGCCCAGTTAAATGGGGGAGCTGGATACTCATCCCGACCCCCGACCCCCGACCCCACCCTGGTAGGGCAGTCTGTGTGATTGTGGGCTGTGCTCCTGCTGGGGGAGTCAGGGCAGGCTTCCTGGTGGAGGTGACACTTGAGCTGGGTCTTGAAGGGTGGACTAGGTTTGCTGCATGGGCGCATGGGAAGGACTTTTCCACATGAGGAACAACCTATGCAAAGATGTGGACTTTGGGAGGAAGAAGCGAGGGTGAGTGGGGCTAGGGTCAGGAGGACCTTGGAGATTAGGATGCGAGGTGAGGGGTGCATGGGAGGCATAGAGGCTCAGAGGAGGGAGGTGGCTGCTTGCAAAGGGCTCAGAATGCTGAGTGAAGGAGTTTCTAACATATTCTAAACAAGCAAGGAAGGAGCATGACCGGATGACTGGGGTCAGGCTCTGAGAAGCAGAAGTGGGGGTCCCCACTGCCAGCCTTGGAGCCTTAAGAAGCCATTCTTGGGGGTTGGGGGTCATGTGTGTGAGTCAGGGCAGGCTCCCACTCTAGAGGCTATGCCCCCCCACCCAGGGAACTATGGGAAATCCCCAGGGAACACCCAGAGACCTCACGGGCACCCCAGCTCTGCATATGAGTTTGAGCCTCTGGTACACCCAGGCCCCTCGTGCGGGACCCCGATCCCCCTCGCACGGAACTCCAGCTCTGGAGCTCGCCCCCCCGATAATCGCTCTCTAACGGGACGCCTTCACGAAGCCTCAGAAAGGTTCTCTGGCATTATTATTTGTTTGCCATGTATTTCTGAGTCTGCCAGGTTTCTCTCTGTTTCGGATTTCTAATTTCATTGCACTGTGGTCAGAGAACACACTTGACATGATCCGTGTCCTCGCCAATCTGTCGAGGTCGGTTTTGCGGCCCGTCCCGGGGAAAAGATTCCGCTCCTGTTGGATGGCGTGTTCTCGGCACGTCTGTCGTAGCCAGTGGTTTATAGATTCTCTGTGCTGAAAAATGATTTTTAAAAAAGCTGATGGGGGGAAGAAGGGCCAAAAAAAAAAAAAAGGCTTGTCAATAGGATGTTCCGTTCACTCTGTTCTGGGTGAAAACAGAGTGGAGTCCTGGTGGGCAGCGGGCTGTTGGAGCCGGTCATGTGGCCGGCTTCTGCGGCGTTTGTTTCTGTGGCCCCGGAGGCCTGGCTGGCCCGTCCCGATCGGTGACCTCCACCGCCCCTTAGGGGGCACGGCGGCCGTCGGCCTGCAGGAGGGCCTGGATCTCCGGGTCGCCGCCCAGCCCGGGTCCCGGCCCCCCGGAGGGTCTGCTGTGGCCTTTGGAGGAGGCCGTCTGGGGCCACCTGGGGCCTGGCAGGGGGGAAGCTGTGTGCACCCGGAGCAGCCTGTGCGCTGAGCGGGGCGGGCGTGCCGGGTGTGAGCTGCACCTCGACCGCAGGCCTGTCCAGCTCCTGCTGGTGCGATCTCTGCACGGCCTGGGCTGCTGCGAAACCCCGAAACTGGGCCACCGGCAGCGCCCACCTCCCTGGCGGCTCACAGAGGAGGAAACCGAGAGGCCCAGAATGTGGCCGCTGGGAGGGGAGCCGGGTCCTGGTGAACGGAGGCCCGGCCCTGCTGGGCCACCTGCTCAGCAAAGAAACAACGTTTCTGAGCGTCTGGGAGGCGGCGGACATGGCTTTGAAAGGGAGAACGGGGGATTCAGCAGCTCCCCTTCTGGGTAGATCCCCCAAACAACTGAAAGTAGGGTCTCTCGAAGGGATGTTTGCACACCCGTGTGCCCAGCAGTATTTTTCACAATCGCCAAAAGGTGGAAGCCACCTGTGTGCCGGGCGGTGGGGGCACTTGTGAGCAAAATGTGGCTGAGCCACACAGAGGAGTATTACATGGCCTTAAAAAAGGAAAGGCCCTCTGCCCCAGGCTGCAACGTGGAGGCGCCCTGAGGACGGTATGCTGAGTGCACTCAGCCACACACAGCAGTGACACTGTGTGACTCCATTTATGGGAGGGAGGTCCCCGGAGGGGTCCTGATCGTGGAGGCGGAGGGCAGAGGGTGAGGTGCCGGGGCTGCGGGAGGGAAGTGACGGAGCAGAGTGTCAGTGTGGGAAGACGGAAGGGCTCTGGAGGTGGACGGGGGTGACTATGTAAATGTACTTAAGGCGCCTGAATTGGACAATTAAAAATGGTTACAGTGGTTAGTTTTATGTCACGGGTATTTTACCACAATGACACAATGAAGAAAACAAAGGATGTAAGGGAAGAAAATGGGGTGATGGGGGGGTGACAGAGCTGGAAAAACTGCTCGGGCTGTGGGAGGGGCCTTGGGAGGGTCCCCGTCTCATCCTCCTTGGTCTAGAGGGGCTAGAATGGGGGGCTGTATGGCTCCCTAGGTTGGTGCCAGCCTGAATTTGGCCTCTGCCCCCAAAGACCCCCCAGTCAGAACCGGCCAAGGACCAGGGACCCCTCCCCTACCCAGGAATCTGGGGTGAAGATACTCAGGGAACCAAGAGGAGGGCAGAGAAAGGTGTGGGGACTCAGAAGGAAAAGGGGGGCGTCTCCCAGCTGTGGATCATGTCATGGCGCATGAGCGGCAGGGCACAAAGCTGATGGTCACTGCCTGCCTTAACCCTTCTGTGGCTCCCCGCTGCCCTGCAGCCCTGGCTCATCCCTGTCTCTTCCTGTGTGTCCTAGTCAGATCACCTTCCTCCTTCCCAGAAGCCCTATGCACGCCCGTCTCCCTTCACCCACTCCCTCCCGGGTGGGCCAGTCCGTGAGCCCAACATTGGAGGCGGGACACACCTCTGTCCCACAAGAGAGGGACTCAGTCGTGCCCCTCCAGAAGGGCAGGTCCGCAGAGACCCCTGGGACGGGATGGACACTTAGTCTTAGTCCTGGGGAGTAAGGATTCGGGAGGTGGAACTCTGTGGATCTCCTACCTTCTTCCTGCTGTGTGATCTCAGGCAGGTGACTCCCCTCTCTGAGCCTCCTCATGCCTCCCTCACCTCCTGGCACATCAAGGAGTTCATTGCCCCCCCCCCCAGTTCCACAGGGTCGAGTAAGTTGCTAATGTGTGGTTGGGCCCAGAGGAGCCAAATCATTTGAAAGAAGTCACTCAATACATGTTTAGCAGGGCGAGGGCATTGAGTCCTCCCTCTGCCCCAGGGAGTGGGTGACGTCAGCTACGGTCAGGTATCTAAAGGACAAATCCTTGTCGGCCATGGGAAGAAGGAGAAGGAAAGAATCACCAGCTGAGGGAATAGCAAGTGCAAAGGCCCTGAGGCAGGATTGAAGGGGATGTCTGTTTATTCCCAGGGCCACAAATGGCCACAAATGTACCCTGTCCCAACTTCCCTCTCCTCCCAAAAAAAGAATTGAACTTGGTGAAGTAGGGAGCATTGAGATTCACCTCCTCCCTCTGCCTCCCTCATAAAACGGGAGTGAACCTGGCCTTCCGGGCCTACACAGCTAAGGGAAAAAATCCTGAGTTTCAGAGTGGGGGTCGTAGCATCAGTGTGTGACTCCAGGAAACACCTCTGGGCCTCTGTTTCCTCTTCTGCGAGCACAGGATGATGCCTCTGGGAGGCTGACAGGCCTGCAGCCGAAGGGGTCAGTGAGGTGGGCACTGGCACTCCAGGGCCAGCTTCTTCCACCTCCCTGCCTAGGGAGGGCCACCTAGGGCCCCAACCCTTTGTCCGGTGGCCTCCTGTTCTCACCTGAGGGTCTGGTTTCTGGCTTCAAGGCTGCAGAGATGACCCCAGTATAGCTTGGCTTCGTTGCTACTGGTGGCTACAGGGAGAATGTGTGAATCAGCATTCCAGGCTCAGGGGCAGCAAATGCAAAGGTCCTGAGGCAGGACCAGAGGGGAGCGTGTTTGGCTGACAGTAAGGAGGCCGGTGTGGCTGAGTGAGCATGCAGGAGGGGATAAGCTGAGGGAGAGGTGTGGTGGGGTCCCCCAGACCACAGTGAAGTCTTTAGATTAATTCTAGAATGATGAGGAGCTGCTGGAGGACACAGCCTGATTTTACGGGGGAGACAAAAGAGTCCCCAATATGGGGTCTGTGTACAGGAGCTATTGGTCCAATGCCCTTGTTTTCAGATGGGGAAACTGAGGCGTGGAGACCCTCGGCGACTGCCCGTTGCAGAGGCATCCCAGTGGGGAAAAACCTCCCCTTCAGGCAGACACAGTTTCAAGGCTCAGCTCCTTTACGTGGGCACCGGCCTTGCCTGCCTGTACCTCCATTTTCCCACCTGCACAATGGGTGCAAACTCCTGGAAAACAGTCATCACAGGATCCGGCTCATAGAAATCTCACCCTTTGCCTCATGTCTATGGGGACTTTCAAGCTTTTTTTTTTTTTAACTTGTGGTAAGACATCTATAACAAAATTCACCACTTTAATCATTTTTAAGTATATGATTCAATGCTGTTAATTGCATTTACTATCATACAGCCATCTCCACTGTGTCCAAAATTTTCCATCGCGTCCAATGGAAACTCTGCCCCCGAGACACACTAACTCCCCAGCACCCACCGTCTACTCTCTGTCCCTACGGATTTTCCTACTCGAGGGGCCTCCTGTGAGTGGAATCACACCGTATGTGACCGTTTGTGTCTGGCATCCTCTGCTCGGCACGACGTTTTCGAGGTTCACCCACACCGTGGCGTGTGTTGGAGCTGCGTTCCTTCTTACAGCCGAATAATCGATGGACCCCATTTGCTCATCCATTCAGCTGTCAATGGACGTTTGGGTCTTTTCCAGCTTTGGGGACCGTGGGTCCTGCTGCTGTGAGCAGAGCGTGCCACACCCGCCGGAGTCTCTCTTCTTAGTTCCCCGGGGCCCACGGCAAGGGGTGGAATGGCTGAGTCACAGGATGACTCTCTTTAGCTTTTGGGGGGACTGCTCCCCACCCAGGCCTCCTTTTGCTTCATGTTGTAGCATCTCAGGGGACTCCATTCACCCAGCCAGGCTCCTCCAAACATTTGCGTCTCCTGACTCTGTTTTTCCCTGTCTGAGACTTGCCTGGAAAAATAAGCTTTCCGCAGTGTTCAGCTTGGAAGGGACTTGCTGTGGCCTCCAGGAGCCACGTGTGGAGGAAGACACTGTGGACCTGGGGTGTTTCAGCACGCAGACTTTTCCAGGCTCGGGGAGGAGCTGTGACATCAGGCTGAGCCGGGCTCGAGCCCCAGCTCCACTGCCTACACCTGCAATGGCCCAGGCTCGCCTGCCCCGCGGTGAGCCCCGCTTCCTGCATCTGGAAAGCTGGGGTGGCCAGCCCTGCCCCCTCCCCCGGCTTGGTAGGAGGCTTGAAAGAGAGACCTCGGGGAAAGTGCCCCGGATTTGAAAGCACCTGCCCCAGCCCTTGTGCTCAGTTCAAGTTCGCACTGGGTTAGTCATTCAACAAACATATTGACGTTGGCTCTGGGTGATGGCCTGAGGCTGAATCACTTCTGAGTCACTGTTGCTTCCCTGGGACTCAGCTTACAGCTAAGGCATCGGGTGTATCTGCTGAGTGAATGAATGGGAGAGACAGAGAGAAAGAAAAGGGAGAGAGAGAGAGAGAGAGAGAGAGAGGTGGGGAGAAAGAAAAAGAGACAAGAGACAGAGACACAGAGACAGATGGGGTGGGGGTTAATCCAGAACTCAAATCCAAGCACCACTGTACTAGGGAGAGACTTCCTGCACTGGCCACGCCCCAGTGCAGGGTGCCGTCCTCACGCCCCCCCCACCCCCATTCTGCCATTCTGTCCTAAGGGCACTTTACTTCACACAACAGGCCCGTGAGGCAGACATGGGGGTTTTGGTGGGAGAGGAGACGTTTGCCTAAGCAGGGGTGCTCCCTGCGGGTGGTTCTGTGCACCCCCTCCCCAGGGGACACCTGGTGATGTCGTGACCCAGGAGCTGGGTCCACCTACTGGCACCCGGTGGGTGGAGGCCAGGGACGTCGCTCAATACCCTACCGGGTACAGAATGGCCCCCGCCAGCAGAGAAAGATCCAGCCTCAAACATCGGTGGTGGTGCCAAGGGAGAGAAAAATAATCGGTTTCAGTCCCTCGATCTCACGCAGCAGAATACTGTCCCGGTCGGTTAGATGATACACACCAGGTCAATCTTGTTGCTGTCTCTCCCCGTCCGTGGGTGTATTTAAATGTGTGCAGTATTGGAGGAGCTCAGAGAGTCATAAAATGACAGATGCAAAATCTCTTAGGTGACTGTGGAACCCCTAACCCAGTGGTTCTCCATCTGGGGTGATTCTGCACCCCCAGGGGGCACTTGGCAATGCCTGGAGACATTTTTGGTTGTCACAGCTTGAGGGGATGGGTGCTGGCTGCTGGTGTCGAGTGGGCGGGACCAGGCATCCTGCTAAACGTCCCACAGCACCCAAGGCAGCCACCACGACAGAGGACGACCTGGCCCCAAATGGCGACAGAGCCACAGTTGAGAAACCTTGCTCTCGGCACCCACCGGCTCAGCGTGGGTCCGGGCCATTGGAGCCACCTGGGGTTGGTGCCTCCCAGAGCCGTCTCTGGGCTGTTGCTGCTGGGTCTCGGTGCTAACTCAGCTTTGCCCATGGGGCAGGGTGCTGAGTCAGGGACCCACCTTACCCTCTGAAAGCTCACATTTCCTCTACTTCACACCATATTCTGTCACCGGCCTGGGTGCTCCAGGGCTCTGTGACATACAGGAAACTCCTGGCAGAAAAACAGCTCCTGTGCCCTTCCCCCACATCTGGAGTTACTTGGGACGTCATTCTGGCGATGCCTCAAGTCCCCGAAAATCCTTCCAACCCTTACACCCACCTCCCCAGAAGACAGTATGAAAAACAGCCAAGGACATACGTATGCTCAGTACTTGTTTACAGTAGCAATTTTTGGCACATCTAATGGAATATTATGCAGCCATTTAAAAGTAATAAAAACATATCATGGAGGAAAACATACGGAAAAATGGTTTTAACCTTGCGTGGAAAAAGAAAAGGTGGTGGTGGTGGGGGGGGGACACACTGATTATCACAGCTGTGTGAAAGCAATTCAACCACTAGCCAGAAATCCCTCCCTCTAAACACCTTTGATTGGAATCAGGGTGTAGAATGCAGGGTAAATTGTCTTTCTTTCTTTCTTTCTGATAGTTAATATTTTCTCAAATGGATGGCAGAACTCCTTTTATGGAAAGGAGAAGTGTTGAGGTGCTGGGTCCTCTTACGGCCATCTGAGATGGGGCCCCGTGGTGAGATTTTTTTCCCCCTACTTTCTCTCTGGGTGACATCTGTCATCAAAGCTTGCTTCCTGGGACAGGGGCCACTTCCTTGCTAATAAAAGCAATGAATGTCGAGTTTTGGGAACCAGGGCACCATTTCTTCCCCACCTGGTGCTATTGATGTTTGGTCTGGATCTTTCTCTGTGGTGGGAGCCGCCATGTACATCCTAAGCTGTTTAACAGGGGCACCTGGGTGGCTCCGTTGGTTAAGCATCCAACTCTTTTTTCTTTTTTTAATGTTTACTTACTTTTGACAGCAAGAGAGACAAAGCATGAGCAGGGAAGAGACAAAGAGAGAGAGGGTGGGAGACACAGAATCCAAAGAAGGCTCCAGGCTCTGAGCTGTCAGCACAGAGCCCAACGCGGGGCTCGAACCCACGAACTGTGAGATCGTGACCTGAGCCGAAGTCGGATGCTCAACCAACGGAGCCCCATGGGCGCCCAAGCCTCCAACTCTTGATCTCAGCTCAGGTCTTAATCATCTCAGAGTTGTGAGTTCAAGCCCCGCACTGGGCTCCACGCTGGGCGTGAAGCCTCTTTTAAAAAAAAAAATGCTGTTTAACAGCACCCCAGTCTCCACCCAAGCCAGGAGCACCCCCCAGTTGTGGCAAACCAAAACTATATCTCTACCAGGTCACCCCTGGTAGAGAACCATGCATCCAGAAGATGGAAGTTGACATTTGAGTTTTCAAATAGGGCCAGAAAAACCGATGAGGGATATTTCTGTATTAATCAGTGCAGGCTGAGCACACAGCCCCATCGGAGCGCGGCCCTCTCTGTTCTATCTGGGGGAGGCACCCAGGAAACAGAAACTCAGCAGCTTCAGTCCCCTTACCACTGGCGTCTCTTTGGACTCAGAGGCCTCTGGGGGAAACCTGGGAGGTGTTGTTGAGCAAGCAAGAAAAAATGGCTTTACCTGTTAGCTGAAACTCAACAGGAAAGTCTGCAGACCCTACAAAAGGTTCTTTAAATCTTTTGTGAGTCTTTGTTCCACCACCGCCCCCCCCCCCTCGCCCCCAGCGCCTCCGAAACCAGCAGTGAGTGAAGAAGAAGAGCGTTTCCACAGGTCGATGGGGCCACCACTGCTCAGTTCTGGAACCGTTTTTGCAAAAGCCGCAGAAAGAGGGGACAGGAGGCTCGCGCACTCACGGGCATTTCATCGCCAGCGGAACTGGGCCCCGGCTCTTTACTCGAGAAAGATGAATCAGATTGTCATCTCCCATTTCTGCTTTTTGTGGATTACCAAACGCTCTCAGCTGTTTCCAGGACTGCCATGGGGGTGGTAGGGGGGAGGGATGGAGGGAGGGAGGAAATCCCAGCCTCTGTCGCAACGGGGCGAGAGTGTTTTAAAATAGGTGCTGCTTACAAGCTATTTTCACTTTCTGGAAACAACTTGTGCAATTGTTGGTAGTCATGGTGACCCCCCCTTCTCCCCCTCCCCGCCCCCGGGGCCCTGAGAAGGGGGAAGATGAGGGAGAGAGGCTCCCGGGGACAGGCACCTCCGTGCCCCACCGAGACATTTGGGGTGTATGAGGTGGGTCTCTGGAGTGGCCGCCTCCAGTCGCCGAGGCAGGGGCTCTGATGTGATTCCTTCACATCCGGGCACCTACAGGGGAGGGTCCCATGATCCACCGATGCGAGCAGCACGTGGGCTGCTGCAGACAGCCCCTGACACCTTCCAGCAGAGTTTGGGGACCCTCCAGGGGCAGACTGACCAGGTTAGGCACCCTAACGCCACCACTCCATCACCACCTCCCTGGGCTCCTCTTGAAAGGGGCACCCACCCACACAGCCCTCAAACAACATTTCACTTGTTTTAACAGGACGGGGAGCTCATCCCTTAAAAAAAAAATCCTGCCCAAAGGCAAGACTAGTAAAAGGCAAGGCAGGGCAAAAACTCCACAGTTTTTCTCTTTCAAAAAGATTTTTTTTAAAAAAGGTGTGTGTGTTGGGCGAGGGACGGTTGTGTGTGTGTGTGTGGTTGGGGGGATGGGTTAGCTTGCACACTCCAGAAGTCTGGCTAAAACCTCAGAAGCTTCCAGAAAGAGGTAAGTCTTTTTTCAGCCCAGAGGAGGCCACGTCAGTGAGACCAGCACTTTCCCCAGCTCTGGGGAAAAGGAGGCAATTTATGGCTCAGGGAACAACCTTAAAATAACTCTCCCTCAGTCTTAAAATGTAGTGTTTAAATTTATAGAGAAGCCCACGGTTCCTGGCAGCTGGGTGCCACAGCTGACAGCCCAGGGCGCTGGCTGGGGCAGAAGGAACGTCACTCCTACCTCTGCCAGCCTGCCTTCCATCGAAGCTGCCCGTTCCCCCTGGTCCCACCCTACACCCGAGCTTCCAAGCAGCCAGGCCGGAGCTGTGATTTTTCAAAAGATGTAAAACTTTTTTTTTTTAATTAAAAAAACAACAACAACAAAAGTCCTATAAAAACGAACCAGGGGGCCAAAATGCCCACCTGTCTCCCTATTTACAGCAATACAATATCTGTCACAGTCACTATGTACAATATTATAAAAAAATGCCAAAGACAGTACAAATTAAGGCGGTATTTCTCACAAGGCATCAAGCCTCGATCCTCTAGTGTAGACCCGGTGGCAGGGAAGACGACACTTAATTATTGCACCATTTTGAAAACAAAACTCGTCAAGGAGGATCGTGGTCTTCTCCCACCGGGCCTTCAGTCTCTGATGGGGGCCGGGGCGTCGTCGTCGTCGTCGTCGGGGGCGCAGGGAGCCCCCTCGATGGCCACGCTGTGCCCAGCCCGGTCCTCTGGGTCCAATAAATACCAGTCACAGTTTGAGAGGGGGTCGTGCCCGGCGCGTGGGACCCGCCACGGCCGCGCGCGGGGGGGGGGCGGGAGGGGGGCGTCCGGGCTACATGTGCCGCTTCATGTGCAGCGCCAGGTGGTCGGAGCGCGAGAAGGCACGGTCGCACAGGTGGCACTGGAAGGGCCGGTGGCCGGTGTGCTTGCGGTAGTGGCGCGTGAGTTCGTCGGAGCGCGCGAACTTCCAGCCGCAGCCCTCCCAGTTGCAGTGATAGGGCTTCTCGCCTGCAGAGAGGGGGCGAGAGCGGGCCTCAGTTTGCTTCCCAGGGACTTCTCCGCCCGCCTGTGGCCTCGGTAAGCTCACACTCATCGCGACAGTGGCCACTAGGGCGCACGCAACCCACCCCTACGACCAGCTCCCTGAAGCTGCAGGGGGAACCTACGTTTTGGACCTGTAGGGATCCTAGGCATGCACCCCTGGCTCTCGGGCCTCCTGATTCTCGACCTCTCCCCAACCCCCCCACCCCGGGAAGCCCAAAGTGCGCACTGTTCGCGCCCCCAGAGGGGTCCCAAGCTTGCTCCTCTTCCCCAAAGTTCTGAGACCCATCTTCCCCCTAGGATTCCTAAGCGCATGCACCCTCTTCCCTAAGCCCTGAGCCACGCTCCCAGGAGGGTCCTAAGCGGGCGTCCCTTCCCCAACATTCCGAGACAGGGTCCCCCTAAGGTTCCTAAGCGTGCACCCCCTCCCCAACCTCCGGAGCCACGCCCCCAGAGACCTAAACTTGCGACCCCCTTCCTAATCTCTTGGGTCACGCCCTCTGGGGGTTCTTCCGCGCGCGCCACTAGTCCGGAGTCCCCAGCCACCGCCCCGGGCCAGCGCTCGTCGCCCACCTGTGTGCGTGCGCAAGTGCGCCTTGAGGTGTGAGCTCTTGGTGTAGGTCTTGCCGCAGCCCGCGTAGCTGCAGGTGTGCGTGGCGGTACGCTTGCGCGGCCAGGAGCGGCGTCCGCGCTTCGGCTTGGCTTCCAGCAGCTCCAGCGGGGACGCGGGAGGCGTGAGGAGACCTCGGGCGGCGGGCGGCGCCAAGCCCAGAGCTGCGGCGGCGGCGGCGGCGGCCGCCGCGTCGTCGAAGAGACCGAAGGCGGCGGGCGCTGGCGGCGCGTAATGCAGGCCGGGCCCGGGCGCTCCGAAGCTCGGGCCGCCGAAGGGTGGCGGGAAGGGGGCGCGCGGGCCGGGCGCGGGCAGGCGCGTGGGGCCGTCGGGGCTGAGCGGCGGCGTGTCGGGTGGCGGCGGGGGGCGGCCCCCGGGGCCCCTCATGCACGCAGCTGCCGGGCCAGGGGCGCCCTCGCGCTTGAGGCCCCGCGGCCCGCGGGTCAGGCCGGGCGCGCAGCCGTAGCCTCCGCCGCCGTCCGCCTCGGGGGGCTCAGCCTTCACTAGGCGGCTGGGTGGCGCCAGCAGGAAGCGGCCGTGCAGCGCGGGCCCCGGCGGCACGTCCAGATCGGGCCGCAGCAACTCGGACACCAGGCCGCCCGCAGGGGCGCTGTACGGCGGCGGCGCGCTGGGCTCGGGGTAGTAGAACGCAGGCGGCGGAGGCGGCGGCTGCGGCTCGGGGGCCGCCTCAGCGCCGAGGCCGTCCAGCCCCATGGACAGGATGAAGTCCAGCACGCTGTTGAGGTCGTCGTCGGTGCCGCCTGCCTCGGGCTCTGCGCGCGGCCAGCGCTGCGGGTGACAGGGAGATAGGGGCGCGGGCGTGAGCTCGCGACGGGGCCCCGGATCTCCGCCCGCCGCCTGCGTTCTACTATCCTGAGCCCGCGGTCCCCGCCGCCTGCGTTTTACAACACTGAGCTCGCAGTCCCAGCCGCCTGCGTTCTACTGCCCCGCAGCCCGCGTTCTACTACCCTGAGCCAGCCGCCCCTGCCGCCCGCGGTCCCGGCCGCCCTCACCTCCTGCAGGCCACGCTCGCGGCACGGACTGGCGAAAGTGGAGAAGGACGGCAGGATGGGCTCGCTCAGCGCCATGGCTGGGACCTGGGGCCGACGCGGGCTGGGGACACCGGTGAGTGGCTGCCCGGAGTCGGGCTGGTCGGGGCGCGGGCGGGCGGGGACGCTCTGCGGCCCGCGGCCGGGCCCGCCCAAGCCTTATAGGCGCGGCGCTCACGGGGGCCGGGCCAAGGCGGCGGCGGCGGAAACGCGTCCCGGATGGGGACGAGCTCCGGGCGCAGCCTAAATTTAGCCGCGGTATATAAGCCGGCGGGCGGCGCGGCCGCGGCCACTGCGGCCGCCAGGGCTCTGCGCAGCCGGGCCGGCCCCTTGCGCACCGCCAGGCCGCGCCCCCTCCCGGGCCCGCCCCCGCCCGTCTCCCCGGCAACGCGTCAACACGCGCTCCACAACAGCCCCGTGACGCCCAGGGATCCCCGGGGTGCCCCGTGGGCTCCCGCCTGCTCGGGGACAGGGAGGACCTGGAGCGGAGGCGGCATCCGGGCCCGGGACTCTGAGCCGAACGCCGGGTCCCGGGGCCTCCCAGCTTCCCTGACGGAGGCGGAGAATGGCCCCCAAAGCCCCGGAGGGGCTCCCAGAACCTGTGATAACTGGGGAGATTGGCCCACAGCTTCAGAGGGGTCCCCAGAATCCTGGATGGAGGGGTAGACTGTGTCCCAGGGCCTCAGGGTGAGGTTCCCAGGAGCCCTGATGGATGAGGAAGTGGGGTCCCCAGGATTCGTAATGGGTGGGGACATTCAGCCTCACATTTTCTGGGGATCTACTAAGCCTGACCCACTGTTATGCCCATCACTCTGTAAAAAGACCCTTGCGTGATGACCTCAACAGATGTTAAGTCTTTGAGACGCTCTCCGTCAAGGAAGCTGTGCAGGGAAACTGAGGCTCAGGGGGCTCTGGGACAGGCTCGCGGTTCTCCAGAGGCTGGTAGGCCAAGTGTGTTCATGGACTTGTATCAGTGAAGAGACTGAGGACAAGGATGAGTCTCTTCCTCCAACACAGACCCGGCACTGGGCGGGAGTGGGCGGTGGTGGCTGGGAACAGGTTGGGCATCTCGAATATGCCACCTGGGTCCCCCACACCGCAGCCCTGCCTGCGAGGGGCCGGGACTACCTTTGTCACCGTGTGCTGGCGCTGTGTGAGCACTGAGAGCATCCCAGCCAACAGTCCCCCTGCCCTTGGGGGCCTCCACTGGGGGACACAAAATAAACACATATGCTGGGAATATGAGGCTTTAGGAAACATATTGCAGGGGATGGAAAACACAGCAGGGAGAGGGGATAGGAAGTGAGAGAGTGTGAGGGGAAGAGAGGATGGTGAAATTCTGAACCTTGCCCACGAGCCGCCGTGTGAGTCAGGACCTGGAGAAAGCAGGCGCCACATCAGTACCAGAGGGAGAGCATCTCGCGGTGTTACCCGGAGCCAGCATCCAGCGCTGGTCTCCTGACTTCAGAACCTATGTTCCAGCCCGGGAGGCATCTTCTCCCAGTTTGGGAGGCCCCAAATCTCTGGGGCCAGAAGGGCTTTGTCACCGACAGCAGCTGGACCTCCACAGCCCAGGGGCATGGCGCAGGCATGGGGTCCACAATCCTGGACCCTCCCCGGCTGGAAGAAGCCTCAGAGGTGTGTCACCTTATCGTGATTCATCTGACTGTAGGTTCAGCAAACGTGATAAGCCCTATTTGCCAGGCGATGGGGACCCAGGGGTGTTTCAGTGTTCACGGTTGCTGGGGCGGGGCGGGGGGGGGTGGGCAGAGTCGCCCCTGAAGCTTCTTTGGGCTTCTGGAGACTCCAGACTGACCTTGAATGTGCTTCTGCCACTGTGATGAGGCTGACTCTCAGCCACTGACCGCTGGCTGTGTGATCTTGGGCAAGTGGCTTTGCCTCTCTGGGCTTGCTTCCTTGTCTGCAAAGCAGATAATAATGGGACCTTACCCCACAGCGATAATGTAAGCATCATGCAGGTTCTTTTCTCTTTGCGTGTGTATGTGTGGAATTGTTGATGATGTCTCCTGAGCTCTCCACAGGTTTTGGCCAGATGAGCCATCTGTATGCTTTTCTTGTTGCCTTCATCTGGGTCTCAGTTTCCCCATATGATAATGAGGGAAAGATTAAGGGAATCACATTTGGTCCCCAAGGAGTATGATTCTCTGGTCTTCCCCCTCAGCCTCCGGTAGCCGCTCTAGCTCCCTTCAGCTCATCTTTTTCTTTTCCTTCTCAGATTCCTTGTGGGTCCTGGAACGCCGAGCACATGCCCTTCTCTAGGGCTCTGTGCTTGCTCTGACCTCTCCCAGGCGTTTCTGCCTCTCGCTTTCCACTTGCTTGTCTCTGGCCCTTCTTCCTTCCCACCTCCTTAACTAGTGAGCTTAATTTTTTGAGGGTGCTGTTAGGTTTACAGAAAACACGAGCAGTAAGTACGCAGATTCCCCACACACACCGCCCCCATAAACAGTTTCTCCTGTTATTTACACCTTCCATCATGTGATGCATTTATTATAATTGATGAGCCGATATGGATGCATTGTCATTAACTAAAGTCCGCAGTTGACACTCGAGCATCAGCTCTTGGTGTTTTCCACTTTTTGACAAATGCACATCATGTGTCCACACTTACACCATCATACCGAATTGTTTCGCTGCCTTAGAAGTCCCCTGGGCGCCCCCTCCCTCTGACCCCCTCTGCCCCGACCCCTGGGTAGGGTCCGTAGTTTGGCTTTCCCAGAATCCCCGTAGTTGTAGCTCATACAGTAGGCAGTGTTCTCAGACTGGCTTCTTTGCTCTTCACTAAGCACATCTAAAATACCTCCAAATCTTTCTGTGGCTTGAGCACTCATTTCTCTTTTTGTTGTTGAATAATATCCCATGGTACAGATGGAGGGCCCACAGTTTATCCATCCACCTATTGAGGGACATCTTGATTGCTTCCAGTTTTGGGGGATAGAGTTGCTGGATCACATATATATTGAATATGGCTACTGTAAGCATTCCTGTGCAGGTTTGCTCATGAGCATGTTTCCAAGTTCACTGGGGAAACGCCTAGGAGCACAACTGATGGATCATAGGCTGGGACTGTGTTTTGCTTTGTAGGAGACACACACATGGCTTCCAAAGTGGCAGCACTGTTTGCGTTCCCACCAGCAGTGAATGAGAGTTCCCGCGGCTGCACATCCTCGCCAGCACTTGGTGTTGTCAGTTTTTTGTATTTTAACCCTTCTACTAGGTGTGTGGAGGCGTCTCATTGATGTCTTTAATTCGCGGTGTCTTGAGGACATCTGATGTGGAGCGTCTTGTCATTCGCTTCTCTGCCACCTGTATATCTTCGTTGGTCACGGGTCTATTCAGATCTTTGGCTCCGTTTTTAACTGGGTTGTTTGTTTTCTTAGGGAGTTTTAAGATTTGTTTGTATGTTTCGGACACCCCAGTCCTGTATCAGACACGTGGTTTGCAAAGATTATCTCCTAATCTGTGGCTTGTCTTTTGAATCTCTAGCAACGTCTTCTTTTTATTTATTATTTTCTTTTAATGTTTATTTATTTTTGAGACAGAGAGAGACAGAGCATGACTAGGACAGGGTCAGAGAGAGAGGGAGACACAGAATCTGAAGCAGGCTCCAGGCTCTGAGCTGTCAGCACAGAGCTCGACCTGGGGCTCGAACCCACGAACCATGAGCTCATGACCTGAGCTGAAGTCGGAGGCTTACCCGACTGAGCCGCCCAGGCGCCCCTCTAGCAGTGTCTTTTGCAGAGCAGGAATTTTTCATTTTAAGGAAGGCCAGAGTATCATCTTTTCCTTATGTCTAAAAAATTGCCAAGCCCAAGGTCATCCTGACTTTCCCCTATGTTATCATCTAGAAGGTTTGTAGTTTTGCATTTTACCCTTAAGTGAATGATCCATTGTGAGGTAAAAAAAAAAAAAACCTTTTTTTTTTTGGCATGTGGATACCCAGTGTTTCCAGGACCATTTGTTGAAAAGGGTGTTCGAGGGGCGCCTAGGTGGCTCCATTGGTTAAGCATCCGACTTTGGCTCAGGTCACGATCTCACAGTTTGTGAGTTTGAGCCCTGCATTGGGCTCTGTGCTGACAGCTCAGAGCCTGGAGCCTGCTTCGGATTCTGTGTCTCCCTCCCTCTGTCCCTCCCCTGCTCACACTCTGTCTCTGAAAAATAAACAAACATTAAAAAAAAAAAAAGGAAAAAAGTGTTTGAGTTTATCTGTGCATTTCAGTGTGAATGTGGGCTCTTCAGGCTCCGCTGACCCCGCCCACGACAGCCCATGCTGTGTAGTTCCTTTCTCTGCCTCTGTTTTGCAGCACTTTTTACTTTTGCTCATTATTTTTATCCAACCATTTGCTTTCTTTTCTGTCATTCCCACAAGTAGCGCGTGAACTGCAGGGAAGGGTAGGGACCAGGTCCACATTGGATCCAAGCTCAGCCCAGCCCAGCCCAGCACACAGTAGGCACTCAATAAATGTTGAGCAGATGGAGAAGCAAGCAAGGGAGTGGGTGTATCCCCTGCAGCTTCTCACAGGAACTTCCGTGGGTGGCTCTCTGCTCCTACGGGACTGTCCACACTTTCTCCTCAGCCCCTCCCCTGTGACCTTCCTTGTCACCATAGCGAGTGGCTTGAATGTGTCCCTAAAAATATGTCCAAGTCCTCACCCCCGCTGCCTGTGAATGTGACTTTGTTTGGAAAGAGGGTCTTGGCAGATGCAATTAAGGGTCTTGAGGTGAGATCGTCCTGGCTCAGGATGGGCCCTGGATCCAAGGATAAGTGTCCTCATAAGAGAAAGGATGCAGAGACACAGGCCCAGAGAAGAGGGCCGTGTGAAGGTGGGGGCAGAAATCAGAGCGATGCAGCTACAAGCCAGGATTGCTTAGAGCCACCGGAAATGGGACGGATTCTGCTCTAAGCATCATCAGAAGGAGCCCACCCTGTCGACACCTTAATTTCAGACTTCTGGCCCCCAGAACTGGAGGAGAACACGTTTGTGTTGTAGTAAGCCACCCAGTGTGTGCCTTTTCTTTTTCTTTTTTCTTTCTTCCTTTCTTTTCTTTTTTCTTTCTTTTTTTTTGCAGCCCCAGGAAGCTCGAACACCATGTAACCAGCTGTTCTCTTTCCTGGCTCCCTCTCCAGACAGGGAGCCCCCCCCAAAGGCAGGGGCCTCCCTTGATTCATCTCCATGTCTCCCAGGCCCAGCTGCGGGCCTGGTGTTGAAACGTGATGTGAGGATCCCGGCCACACACGGAGGACCTCCCAGGGCAGCGTGGGACACGTCAGCCGAGCACCTGGGGAGCAGAACCCACCCTCAGAGCCTCCAGTGAATGGGAAGAACGCAGACGTTCATTGCCACTCTACCTGTGTGACCTTGGCCATGTCGTGTAACTGCTCCGGGCCTCGGGTTCACTGTGGCGTGTGAGACGGTGCGTGTAGATGCTCTTGAGTATCTGCTGCCTGATTCTGAGCATGAGTGAACGGGCCGGATCAGGGATCCCAGGCGGAGGGAGAGGGCTGGCAGCGGGGACTCAGAGCGTGGCACCTCTCGTGCTGAGGTCCCACCACCCTGCCACCCAGGCCGCGCATACCTATGTGAGCATGTCCCGGTGACTTTCAGGTACCCCGTGCTGCCTCTCTCTGGCTGGGTGACTTACCCTCGGCCAGTGGGCACGGTAAGGGGCATCTACAAAGGTTATGGGATTGGTACGTGAACTGATGATACTGAAGCATAAGGTGTTTGCTAAGTAAGTGACCACCCTTCTCCCTAAGTGTCACTGGTAAGTTCCAAAAGGGTGGGGACTGGCTCTGTGTCCGTACCTTGCTGCCTCCCTCACAGTTGGGAACTTTATGCCTCTTGATGGTGATGCCCTCATTCTGATGTCTTTGCCAAGGCCTTGCCTCCTCTCCTAACTCGTCAGTGTTAATAGTCTAAGCCGGGGTTGGGAAGGGCAGATCATTTCCCTCCCATCCATGGATACTGTTTGAAGCACCAGGCTGACACAGATTCTAAGATGCTACCTGGGCTCAGTGTGCGGAAACAGTGCTGTGGTTGATTGGTGATGTCTGCCTGGGATTGATTGGTGATGTCTGCTACTGTGAGGGGCTGGTATGAATGGTCCGCGTGCTGCTTGGCCTTTGCCGTCTCCTGCCATCTATCTTTAAGGGCTCACGAAGCTTGCAAATCAGAAGATTTTAGTCTGAGCAACAAATAAACATTGAGCTCCCTCTCTCCATGCTCTGCTGGACGGGGAGCGGAAGCTAAAGAAGTACATGGCCCTTTTCTGCCCACAGAGAGCTTACAGTCTCTTTAACTGAGTCCTGACCACGTCTAGAATCCTTTACTTCCTTCTACTTTTCTCCGAGAGTCTGGACTGCCTCTCCCTTTACCAGCTGTTCTGCCCCACACAGCTATTGTGTGCACTTGGCCCAACTCCCAAGAGCAAGCACTTAGGAATTCTACAGAAAACACGTCACCTAAAAATACAGCTGAGCTTCCAAGACAAGTTCTGAGTGCTCTGGAGGAATCAGAGCTGCATGACAGCGGCAACTGGACAGTGACTCCCAGCTGGGCCGACCGGGGTGTTTCTGCCCAGGTTTGCGCAAGCTTTTTGCGGCGTGTTGCCAAACCCAGCTCCCCGTGTTGCAAAGATGTTTGGCAGCTCGGATTTCTCAGGGGTGGGAAGTAGTGTGCCCAAGGATGCCCCTGTGAGTGGGTTTCTTATTGCCCATCAGCACCTTGCGGTGCTGTGCTTGGAGCTGAGGCCCAATGAGAAAGGGCGCCTTCCGATTTGCCTCACCGTCTCTGGGACTTTCTTGTTGCTTACGAAAAATTAAGCAGTGAGTGTTTGGGGAAGGTGCCACTCATTTGGTTATTGACTGATGGATCCCTGTGAGAATCCCGCATCGTCCTCCCACCAGTCAGGCCACAGTGGTCTTAATCTTGTTGATACAGAGGACAGGAGAGGAGGAAGGAACAACATTAAGCACCTACTGTATGCCAAGCAATACATTGAAGAACTGCATGCAGTTTTCTTTCTTTTTTTTTAATTGTTAATGTTTATTCATTTTTTTGAGAGGGAGAGACAGAGCATCAGCAGGGAGGGGGCAGAGAGAGGGGGAGACGCAGAATCTGAACCTGGCTTCAGGCTCTGAGCTGTCAGCACAGAGCCCGACACAGGGCTCGAACCCATACATGACGAGATTGTGAGCTGAGCTGAAGTCAGACGCTTAACTGACTGAGCCACCCAGGCGCCCCTGCAAGTCGCTTTCTTGTCTAATCCTCACAGAAGGACTGTTTAGCACGGTGAGCGATGGATGGATCAGGGGGCTCAGCCAGACCCCTCGCTCAGATCCTGGCCCCGGCACCTGCAGCTCAGTGACCGTGACTGAACAATTCACTCTTTTTGAACCTCCGTCCCTCATCCGTTAAGGGGACATGCGAAGGTGTCATCACATGCTGATGAAGAGAAGAGAGTTTCATATACAGGACTATTCCTACAAAAGGGGTTCCAGTGCCGGAGCTGTGTTTATTTCCCTCAATCAAGGGCTGGCACACCCTGGCTTGCAGCTTTTCAAATAAATATGTCAAAACGTCAGGGCGCCTGGGTGGCTCAGTTGGTTTGGTGTCCGACTCTTGAGATCAGGTCACGATCTCACAGTCATGAGATCAAGCCCCTGTCTAGCTTCGCGCTGCGCTGATCACGGAGTGAAACCTGCTTAAGACTCTCTCTCTCTCTCTCCCTTTGTCCCTCTCCCACTTGCTTGTGTGCATGTGCCCATGCTCACACGCGCTCCCTCTCCAAAGATAATACAAATCTATCAAAATGTCAGTAGTATTGTTCTTGATGTTTTGTGTATAGTCCAATGTTAATTATCTGCATGCATGTATATGTATATCATCCTTTTCACCAAGGTGAAATTCATGTAATATAAAATTAACTGTGTCGAAGCGAACAATTCAGTGGTGTTTAGGACATTCACAATGTGTACGAGCATCACCTGTAGTTCCAGAACATTCCCATCATCCCGGAAAGAAAGCCCGTCCACACGAGCAGCCGCTCCCCCCGCCCCTGGCAGCCACCAATATGCTTGCTGTCTCTGTGGATCTCCCTGTTCTGGACGTTTCATATGCACAGAATCACACACTTTGTGACCACAGCAGCTCTGGCTGGGTTAATGGCTAAGCATGGTTTTTACATTTATGAATGGTTGGGGCGGGGAGGGAGTGAATATTTTATGGTATGTGAACAGTGTATGAAAACTGAATTTCAGTGTCCATGCGTATGTTTTATTGGCACGCAGCCATGCCCGTTAATGGATGTACTACGACTGGAGGCATGGATGGCCGGCAAGCAAAAAGTACCGAATGTCTGGCCTGAAGCCCAGAGAAGCCAGCAGACTGCTTTTGGACTCCAGAGTCTGAAGTGGCTCCCCAAACCATCACTGTCTCTCCATGTGCATTTAATAGGCACTTATGGAATACTTTTTACTGGCCAGGTGTCGTAGAGGGAGCTCTCTCCCGGAATAAGCTGGCCCTTGCCCGTACTTAGCTCCCAGGAGTCTGATCAATAGTTAGCCAAGTGAATACGGGATGGATCTGAAGCCAGCCTTTCGATCAGCGGCTTGGGTGTTCAACATCAGGGGTCTCGTGCACCTGGTCATGAGAGGTATAGTTTGTTAGGAGGACACACTGGAGAGCAAGCTTTATTGTTTTGCTTAGGTTTTCTTGTTACCTCTCTGGCCATAACATCTGGGCTAGGGGCTGCTTTTCAAATTGCTTCAAATTTTAAAATTTTGCTTCAATTTTTAATTATAAAATTCTATTTAGACTTATGTATCTTTATTTTTATATGTTTTTAAATGTTGGTTTATTATTTTTGAGAGAAAGGAGAGAGAGAGACAGAGCATGAGCAGGGGAGGGGCAGAGAGAGAGGGAGACACAGAATCCCAAGCAGGCTTCAGGCTCTGAGCTGTCAGCACAGAGCCCAACGCGGGACTGGATCCCATGAATTGTGAGATCATGACCTGAGCTGAAGTCAGAGGCTCAACCGACTGAGCCACCCCAGGTGCCCCTAAAACTTTTAAATAAAATAAATAAATAAAGATAGGGGTGCCTGGTGGCTCAATGAGTTAAGCTTCTGGCTTTGGCTCAGGTCATGATCTTGCAGTTCATGGGTTCGAGCCCCACATCAGGCTCGCTGCTGTCAGCATGGAGTCTGCTTCGGATCCTTTGCCCTCTTCTCTCCGTGCCTCCCCACCCATGCTCTCTCTCTCAAAAATGAATAAACATTTTTTTAAACTTAAGTTTTATTTAGATTAAAATTAAGAATTTTTAATTTAGATTTCCTTTAATTTTTTTAAATGTTTATTTTTGAGAGAGAGAGAGAGAGAGAGACAGAGCACAAGCAGGAGAGGGGCAGAGAGAGAGGAAGATGCAGACTCTGAAGCAGCTCCAGGCTTCGAGCTGTCATCACAGAGCCTGACGCGGGGCTCGAACTCATGAACTGTGAGATCATGACCTGAGCCAAAGTCGGCTGCTTAACTGACTGAGCCACCCGGGTGCCCCTAGATGTGCTTTTATTTGTTTAAACATTTAAAATTTTTCTTTAGGGGTGCCTGGGTGGCTCAGTCGGTTGAGCATCCAACCTAGGCTCAGGTCATGATCTCACGGTTCGTGGGTTCGAGCCCCACGTCGGGCTCTGTGCTGACAGCTCAGAGCCTGGAACCTGCTTCACATTCTGTATCTCCCTCTCTCTCTGACCCTCCCCTAGTCCCACTGTCTCTCTCTGTCTCTCAAAAATAAAGAACATAAAAAAGAACTTTTTAAACTAATTTTGATTTAGATTATCTAATTTTCTTTAGATTAAAATATAAAATTTTATTTAGACTTACTTTTCATTAACCTCAAACCTTTTCATTTTATTTAGGTTACAGTGTTCCATTTAGATGTATTTTTATCTTATCATCTGAAAATTTGGAATTTTACTTGGCGTCTTTGCGGCATCATGCACGTCATTTAAGCTTCGCCAAGGGGTGCACATGTCACTGGGCTCGCGCTCTAGGACGTTTCTGTCACCCCAGGGATGCGCCTCCTGCCCCTTGGCCATCCATCCTCCACACGTGCCCCCGGCCCCAGGCCACCGCTGATGGGCTTTCTGGGTCGATAGAGTTACCCTTTCTGGACCCTCCCATAGATGCAACCGCACAGTGTGGTGCTTTGCGCTCGCATCCCTCGAGGTCCATCCACGCTGGTGTGTGTTCGTCCCCTCGCATTGCCGAGCCGTGTCCCATCGGATGGCTGGACTGCAGCTCCACTGTCCCCTCACCTACTGAGGGTGCGGTTTCACACCCAAAGTGCAATTGCTCTGTGTCATCCTTGGCACCTCCTGGAGGCCAGGGGCACCCCCACACTAGCAGCTTAGAAAAGGCAGGACCGTCTTTCCCCGCTTTGAGGGTCCTCGCCACCCCTGCCCTTGACGGCCTGGGGTCCAGCGCTGTTGACGGTAAGCTCACCCCTTTGGGCAGCCGGTCAGACTTGATAGGCACCCGACACGCCCTGGGTCTTGCTCTGGTTCTTCGTCATCAGCCCGAGGACCTTCTTTGAACCGACGTCTGCCCCTTCCCCGGGGAGCAGCCTCCCCCGTGTTGTTTCACTCTGCTGACTCGCAGCCCTGCAGTCAGGGTGGAAAACAATGATGATCTTATTATGTAATTATATCATATTACCATCTCCTTTTAGTCAGACGAGAGCTCCACACGCTGGCCCCACGCCCTGTGCGGGTAAATCTCGTAAGGCCCCCATTTAACATGATTCAAGTTGGTTTATAAAGTTCTGCGTCGTTGGGTATTTCTGAACGGCTGGGACAATTTCTTTGGAAAACAAAGGAGGGTAGATATCTTTCAGGTCTATTTTTTTTTTTTTCACTTTCAAATTTTTTTTCATTGAGGTGAAATTTCATATAAAGTCAACCATTTTTCAGTGAACCACGCAGGGGCATCAAACCCATTCACAGTGTGGCACGGCTGCCCCTCTCTCTCTTTCCAGGACCTTTTTTCTCACCCCCGAAAGGAGATCCCTCCCCTCTCCCCCAGCCCTTCGCCACGGCTAGTCTACTTTCCGTGTCTCTAAGGATTTGCCTGTTCTGGACATTTCACGTAAACGGGCCCGTACCACGTAAATGGGCCCTTTGAGTCTGGCTTCTTTCACCGAGCACCATGCTTCCGAGGTTCATGCACACGGTAGCGTGTGTGTCCCGTCCCCATTAACAACATTCTGGCGCGTGGATGGGCCCCACTGTGTTTCCATCCACAAGGAGGTGGACGTTTGGGGCGCCTCCGCTTCCCGCTGACGGCGAGCCGCGCTCACACACACGCGTGAGGGTTTGTCGGGGTCCCCGTCTTCATTCCTTGGGACCCACAGTCAGGCGTGGCACCGCTGGGCCGAATGGCTGCTCTAGGTTTAGCTGGAGAACCGCCTAGTCGTTTTAACATTTAAAAAAATTTTTTTAACGTTTATTTATTTTTGAGACAGGGCGTGTGCACACGTGTGAGTGAGGGAGGGGCAGAGAGCGAGCGAGAGAATCCCAGGCAGGCTCTGTGCTGAGAGCACATGAACGTGGGGCTCGAACTCACGAACTGCGAGATCATGACCTGAGCCAAAGTCGGTCACTCAACCGACTGAGCCACCCAGGCGCCCCCACCTAGTTAAAAGGCTTTGCTGGGCTGGAGAGAGTTCTGGGGTCTTCTCACTATACTTTCACCCCCTAGCCCCCAAGGATTATCCATCTTACAGCATTTCTTTTGAGCCTCTGTATGTTCCGTTCCTCCAGCCCCCTAATGGCTCTCTCTCCTGCACACGCTCTCTCTCCGGGCTGTCCTGGGAACACTGGGCTTCTTCCATTTCCCACTGGGAAACAAGCCATGGGACTGGCCAAGGAGTGGGGCCACTCCTGTCCCCTTGTCTTTCACCTGAGACAGGATGGATCTCACCTGGATGGCGGAACCAGCTCCTTCACAGATGAGGAAACTGAAGCTGAGGTTTGGGACCCCCTCCACCAGCCCCTTCTCAGTGCTGGTTCCCACAGCATGGGCAGCTTTGCATGACCCCGGGCGAATGGCCGGCACAGTTTCCTGGTTGAATCTGGGGAAGGAGGTAGAAAGATCCTAAAGAGAAAGAGAAGCTCTGATGGAAAAACACCCATGGTATAGTGTCCCCCCAAAGCTATGCCCACATCCTAACCCCCGTATTTGTTGAATGCTACCTTATCTTAGAAATAAGGTCTTTGCTGATGTAATTAAGTGAAAGACATTGAGGTGAGATCCTCTCAGATTTAGGGTGGACGCTAAACCCAGTGACAGGTGTCTGCATAAGAAAAGCGAAGGGGTCTCGGACACAGGAAGATGGCCTGCCGGAGCCGGCTGGAGGGGAGGGCTGGGGTGTCTGCACGCTGGCCCCAGGGCTGGACGTGACAGAGGACACGCAGCGCAGGTTCCCCGAGCCGGCAGGGAGTAGGGTGCGCCCACAAACAGCCAGGGTGGAGAGAGAGAAACACCATGGCAGAGGCACAATTATTGTTGTCATCGCTATTAGGATTATTATTACTAATTATTAAAGAGCTTCTGTGAAATAGGGGGCTCATTATCCACCCCCCAACTCCAGCCCGTCCCTCTCTTCCCCACCCCAGTTAATGGAGCCCCGCTTCTCGGGTCTGGAGCTGCCAGATCGAACAAGGACGCCCAGTGAAATGTGCATGTCAGATAGACAAGAAGTGACGTTTTCCTGTAAGTATGTTCCCGTATTACTGCATCCCCCTCCCTCTCTTAACTTAGAGTCGTTGTTGTTTTTACAAATAAACTTTTTAGGTTGGAATGACAAATCTAATTGCAGAGAAGCCGCAGAGATAATACTTGGGAGTTCTGGAGTCCCCTTTGCCTGAAGTTAGCATCGAACGGACCACAGCCCATTTGTCAACAACTGAGAAAGTGACGCTGGGATAGTGTTACTGACTAAACCGCAGACTTCATTAGAATGCTCCCGCGGATTTTCCCCAAACCTTCTCTGTCGGTTCCGGGACTGCACCTTGCACTTAGCCCTCACGATGCCCCTGTCTCGTCTGGTCTGTGACACGTTCTTTGCTTTTCTTATGACCTTAGCAGAATTCTGGAGCACTGGCCAGGGAACACCCCCTCCCTCCAGGACATCCCAGTGTCCCCGGTCTGGGATTATCTGATGTTTTCTTGTGATAGACTGGGAGCTGGGCATTTTGGAGAGAAAACCGCACAGAGGTGGGGGGGGACCTCCGCACGCCATCATTCCAGGGGGACTCACTCTGCACATGACTTGTCACCGCAGCATCGATCCTGTGCTTTATGTGGGGGCACGGAAACACCTTTAGGAGCCAGAGGGAGTTTCAGTGTCTTGAAGACAGAATATGACAAGAGCCTGTGCCAGGCCCCTGGAGGCGAGCCCCTTGCAGGGGCTGCGGGGCCAAAAGACAGAGAAAACAGGTGCACAGAGCTTTGCCAACTGCAGAGCCTGGAACCCAGGTGATGGTCCTGTGCCTTCTTCCCAAACGGCTCCCCTGAGGTGGATGCTTTACAGCCTGGATAGAGCATTGAGCGGCAGACACTTCTGCCGAGAATGGAGGCTCAGAGAGGCTGAGATACCTACTGAAGGTCACACAGCAGCTGGGGTCTGCTTACACCCACCAATTACGTTCCCTAGCGCAAGAGGAAACCTCTGTGGTTAAAAGCTGCTGACACCCCTCCCACATGTTCTCAGAAGCAGGGCAGACCGAGGTGAGAATTGGGGTCCAGGGGCCCCTAAGCAGGATTTTCCAACTTCTGCACCATCGACCTTTCTGGTTGGATCATTCTCTGTTGAGAATTCAATTCTCTCTGTTGAACATCGTCCCTGGTCTCCACCAGATGCCAGTCACTCCCCCACTCGTGACCAACAAAAACCTCTTCAAGTTTTCCCCACTTGGCGGGGGCCGGTGGGGGGCCCGAAGAGAGACCCTCGGTCTAACCTAGGGGATGGAGCTGTTCCTTGGAGCTGTGATTTGCATTTCCTCTGGGGCCCTGCTTGGTGGTCGCCCTCCCCCCCAGCTCTGGGAAGGAAATCTCTCTTCACGGTCACTGTCACCAGCAGGCATGAAAGATACTGGACGTTTGCGGTTTAATAAGAAAAGCGTGAGTTCCCCTGACCCAGGGGAGCCTTGCACTCAGAGATCTCACACTCCGTGATCAAACAATGACTTATGAACCACAGAAGGTCCGTCACATGCCGGTGTAAGCAGGGCAAGAAAAACCAGAGGGGCGGTCAGCTCTCCCAGCCTGACTCATGCTCCGGGAGCACGGCCAAGGCCTGACTCACGGCCTGCAGTGTCACACCTGCGCCCGTGGCCCCGGGGACAGTGGCCCTCTGAGAAAATAGTGGCTAAACCCATGGCAGTCAGGTCTGATCCTTTGCTTGCACACCCAGGGCAGGAAGCTGTGCGGGACCCCTGATGGCTGTTTGTTAGGAGGGAGGCTGAATCAGCTGTGGAGGGTGGGGGCAGAGACCCCTGGAGAAAGCGGGAGGAGAGGGAAGTTTCAGATATGCATCTCCTGGCTCTGTGTATTTCTTTTTGTTTCTAACTTTTTAAAAAATTGCAGTGAACTTCATAGAACATAAAATCCACCTGTCTTAGTCCGTTGGGGCTGTGGCAAACTACCACGGACTGGATGGCTTCAACGGAAGTTTGTTTCTCCAAGTTCTGGAGGCGAGAAGTCCAAGATCGAGATGCTGGCAGATGTCCCCCTTGGCAGAAGTTCAGTGAGGTCCTCTATTTTTTTCTTTTTAGTGTTTTTTGTTTATTTTTGAGAGAAAGATTACGAGCAGGGGAGGGGCAGAGAGAGAAGAGACAGAATCTGAAACAGGCTCCAGGCTGCGAGCTGTCAGCACAGAGCCCGTTGCGGGGCTCGAACCCATGAACCATGAGATCGTGACCTGAGCCCAAGTCAGACGCCCAACCGACTGAGCCACCCAGGCTCCCCTCTGTGGGGTCTTGGATAAGGGGACTGATCCCATTGGTGGGGGCTCCACCCTCCTGACCTGATCACCTCCCAAACGCTGCCCTCTCCTAACCCCATCACCTTGGGGCTTAGGTTTCCACATATGAATTGGGGGGAGGGGGACATAAACATTTGGTCTATTACACAACCATTAACCATTTAAAGTGTACACTTCAGTAGCAGTGAGTGAACTCGCACTGTAATCCAACCACCACCTCTACCCATTCCAGATACCCATCACCCCAAAAGAAAAACCCCTTCCCATGAGCATTCCCTCCCCAGACCCCTTCCCCGGCCCCTAACATCCCCTGCTCCGCTTTCTGTCTCTACGGATGTGCGTGTTCTGGACGTTTCTTGTGCATGGAACCAAGCATCATGTGGCCTTTAGTGACTGGCTTTCACTCAGCATGATGTTTTCAAGGTTCATGCACGTTGTAGCCTGTGTCCTTCTGTGTCTGTTTCTTGGCTGAATAGTATTGCATTGTGTGCACGGGCCGCATTTTGCTTATCCATTCATCGGCCGATGGATACATACGCATCTGTGTCTGGTTTGGGTTTTTTGGCTGTTGTGAATCGTGCTGCTATGCACACGCGTGCATCAGGATTTGCTGGCGCACCTGTTTTCGGTTATCTTGGGTCTATACTAGGAGTGGAATTGCTGGGCCCTGTGGTGAATCTATGTTTCACCTCGGTGTCCATGGCGCAGTGTCATCTTGGATTCCCACCAGAAATGCACACTCCGGTACTCCATACTAGCACTTGCTCTTTTCTACATATATATATATATATATACTTTGTTTTTTTTTTTTTTTTTTTACTGTTTTGTTCTGTTTTTGGCCAACCTCATGGGTTTGATTTGCGTCCATTTTCAGGATCTGCTGGTTGCAGATTCTCTGTGGGGGCCGTCGTCCTGGGTACTGTCAGGTGCCTCGGAGGTGGGGGTCCTCTGCCCTGGAATAATTCGAAGCCTGGGGTGACGACTCTTGACTTGAGGCGATGGAAGCATTGCCAGATGTGATATCCAGGAGGGCTTCCTGGAGGGGCCGATGCGTGCAAATTGGTTAGGCCGAGGGTCTCGAACGCCAGCCCCCTGGGCCAGCTCCCTGTTTTAATTAGATAACATTTTATCGGAACACATCCAGGCCCATGCGTTTACATTTTGTCTCTGGGGGTTTTGCACCATGAGGGCAGAATTAAGTCATCTTGAGAGACTGCATGGCCCCAAAAGGTGATATTATTTACTCTCAGCCTCTTTGTAGAAAGAGGTTTGCTGACTGTGGCCAAGAAGGAGTAGCTGCAGATCGCCCAGACTCCCGACTGGCACCGGCGGGAACTACGTCCTAGAGCTTCTGTCTGTGTGGGGTGTCCCACCCCTGAGGGGGGCATGAGAGATGAGGCTGGGGGGTAGGAGACTCTGGGGCGACCCATGAACCCGCCCTGGGGCAGTAGCAGCTCACGGGCACTGCACCCGCTCTGCTGAATTCCCAAACCCCACCGCCTGTCCCTTCCCTCCAGTTACCCAGAGGGAGCCTCACGCTGAGCTGTGTCCTAGGGGATGCAGGGACCCTCCTGGGAGGGTTTTCTCCTTGTCTCTTGTGGTGGATGAAAAACAAGGAAACTTATTTTCTGTGGACTGCATGTGTCCCCCCGCCCCGAATTCATATGCTGACACCCTAACCCCCTGGTGTGATGGTATTATGAGGGAGGGGGCCTTTGGGGACTGACACGGGACCCAAGAGACCTCCCTCACCCCTTCTGCTATATGAAGACCCAGAAATTTATCAATATAACGACCATCTGCCACTGGGAAGTGGGCTTGACCCAGAACCTGACCAGGCTGGCACCTTGCTCTCCGACTTCCAGACTCCGGAACCATGAGACAGACATGTTTGTTACTTATGAGCCGCCCGACGCTGATACCCTGTGATGGCAACCGGGGCCGACTGAGCCGGTCCTCACCGTCTCGTAATCCCCGTGGGTCAGGAGCCTAGCGGGTCCCGCAAAGCTGCAGTCAAGATGTCGGCCCAGGCCAAGGTCTCATCTGAGGCTCAGGGTCCTCCTCCAAGCTCCCTGAGTGCTGGCACACCCAGGACGCCGGAGGATGGAGGCCTCTCGCTCCCAGGGGCCACCTGCCCCTGCCTCCCCACAGCCTCCCCCCACCCCGGCAGTAAGCGTCCTCCAGACCCGCGGGATGGGGTCTCTTCCCTGCTTCAGGACCCTCGTTTTTAGAAAACGTTTCAATCAAACTGCTTCGGTTTAATTTGGGGTTACTCAACATCTACCTCTAGAACATGTCCGTCATCCCAAACTAAAGCTGTGCGCATCGACACAGCCCCTCCCCCAGCCCCTGGTGCCCACCACCCTACTTCCCGTATCCATGGATGCGCTCGCTAAGTTCCTCATGTAAGTGGAATCTTACTTTGTCTCAGCGTAACGTCCTCAAGGTTCGTCCGCTTTGGAGCCCGTGTCAGAATTTCATTCCCTTTGTGGCTGATGTTCCACTGTGTGGATGCCCCACATTTTGTTTCTACATTTATCTGTTGTTGGGGACTTACATAGTTTCCAGTACCTGATACAGGTTAAAAACTTTTTAAGTTAAAAACATTGTGGTGGGGCACCTGGGTGCCTCAGTCGGTTGGGCATCCGACTCTTGATTTCAGCTCAGGTCATGATCCCAGGGTCGTGGGATTGAGCTCTGAGTAGGACTCTGTGGTGAGCCTGGAGTCTGCGTGGGAGTCTCTCTCTCTTCCTCTGCCCCTTTCAACCCTCTCAAAAATAAATCTAATTTAATTTAAAAATAAAAAGTTGTAAAGAACACAGAAAATAAATCACTAGACCTTCACCCGATTATGTCAGGCCCACCGAGGGTAACCTCCTTTTTGATGGACTCAAAATCAAATGATTTGGGAGCTTAATTACACCTAAAAAATCCCGTCACCTCTGCCATCTAATGTAGCCTACAACAGCCCCACAACATCACTGGTCCCACCTGACCTCTTCAAGGATTATACCAGACTAGAATGTTGGGAGTTTCCTAGAGTCCCACCTACCAAGAGGCCCCACCTTGTCCCCTGTAATGCCCTGGGCAGTTATGAAAGAGTTTCTTGCATGGTCTAGGGGTAGAATTGGGGGTGGGGGTCCCTTGTCCCCTGTCACAAATACAGGGCCCAGTCCTTGCAGAAAAAGACAACATGCACTGAGAAGCTCCTTCCTTGGGGCTTTGTGCCTCGATGCCCGGGGTGGTTGGGACTCCCCAAGGCAAGACCGGAGGTACCACACTCCTGTTGAAAGCCTGCTGTCCCCTTGCACACAGGTGGCATCTGGTACTTTGAAGGACTTTTGGAGGTGGTTGACCATTGACTTTCGTCTTTGTCACATCCAAAGGGGGATAGGTCTCCCACCAACCGTCAGGGCTTCTTACCAACCTTACTGACTTGTGGACACAAAGGGCAATCTGAGGCGGCGTCCCAGCCCCCGGAGGTTGTGTACCAAGGGTGGTGGCATCAGGGGGAGGCTGGGTGTGTGGACACCTACGGACACGCCTTGTGCTGGCAGCCGCTGAGTCACCAGGAAAGCCAGCAGGCAGTGGGGACACTGTCATCTTCTAGGGGCCAGCCCGGCAGCCTGTCCGCCTCTTCATGGAAGACATGTTCCAGCTTGTGCAGTCTGGGGGCCTTGGGAAGTCACTGAGCCTCTGTTTCCACAGCTCCCAAGGGGGGTTTAGGAGCGCCTGGGGGGGTCTCGAGGCCGTAATGTGCCCGGTGTGTAGGCGGAGCGCTCGCTCACGGCGGCTCCCACCATTGAGGGCGACTCGTCCGGTGCAGGGGAGAGGCCCCTGTGAGCACAGGGACGTCCCAACCTTCTCTCTACCACCTTCCATTTCAATTCCACCTGCAAGACCAGGACCACGGCTTTGTGGAGTCTCTCTGCCCAGGGATCAAGTCTTCCCTGGCAGAGCAGGGGTTCCCCGGGGCGTGCGGCCGGCCGGCCTCTGAGCGCCTGCGCTGGTCGTGGATAGAAGGTATTGCCGAAGACTCCTGCTCGCTCCTCCCTTGGGTGCTGCCTGGCCCCTGAGCTGGTGGGAGGGCCGAGTTCTGTGTCATCAATGCCTTTTTGTGCATGCACTAGGTGCTCAATAAATGCCCATTCAATCTTTTCAAATGAAGGTAAAATTTGCCCACAGCTGAGGGCGCCACTCTGGTGTGGGCTTGGTGGGTTTTGCTGGCGTGACCATCACCCAGCTCAAGACTTGGGAGCATCAGAGCCCCTGAAGGATCCCTGCGCTACTGGGGGGAATCGCGACCCAGACCTCTATCACCACAGACAAGTTTGTCCACCGCTGATCCCACTGATGTAGAGTCACAGTTACACCCTGTTTCACGTCTGGCTTTGGCATCATGCCCCCTGGGGTCCCCCACGTTCTGAATGCAGCAGCTGGTTTTTGCTTTTTCGTTGGTGTATAGTATTTCGTTAGATAAATACAGCTCAGTTCCTTTCTCAATGAGACTTGGGTTGTTTTCCCTTTGGGGGGCATTATGAATAACAGCACATTTCTTTTTGTGTGGACGTATGGATTTGTGTCTTCAGGCATGGGATTTCTGGGTCACAGGTTTAGTAGATGGTGACACACGGCTGAGACACTCCCTCTACATCTGAGCTGGACAGTAGTTGTCAGCCTCCCTTTTCAAATTTCTCAGGTCCTGATTGCAAAGATCACCCTGGGGTAGAGGAGGGAGCAGGCAGTCTTCTTCTTACAATTTTTTTTTTTTACTGTTTATTTATTTTTGAGAGAGCGCACACGTGAGCGGGGGAGGGGCAGAGAGACCGGGGGACAGAGGATCTGAAGCAGACTCTGCACAGTCATGTCAGCACAGAGCCCGATGCGGAGCTCGAACTCCCGAACCGTGAGATCATGACCTGAGTCGAAGTCCGACGCCCAGCTGGCTGAGCCACCCAGGCGCCCCGGGAGCAGGTGGTCTGTAAAGAAAAATACCGAAAAGGCTGAAGGCGCCATCGGACAGACCGCGCGTTAGGTTCTGGGGCTGCCTGCTTCGTCTGTGTGCTGTTTTCCTGGGGCAGTCGCCTCCCTTCTCTGTGCCTTGGTTGAGTTTGCTTTCGTGCAAACTAGGGAAGAGGTCGGGGGCTGGTGGAACCGCCAAGGAGGGTTAAGGGGGTGCTGATAAACAGCGGCTGCAAAAGCCTGGCTCACCTCGAGCATCCAACAGACGTTTCTGGCCGTTTCCGCAGGGGATCTGTGGCGGCTGACCAGCACTCGGCCTTGCCAGCATATTTCAAATATGCACTTGGCCTCCCGGCAGCCGTGCGCATTCCCCTTATCACTTTCGTGGAGGAGTCGGGGATGCCTGCCAGAGCCCCACTTTCCCTTCTCGGGCCTGACGGCTGCCAGCGCGGCCTCCGCCCTCGGAGCCTCGGCAGCCGGAGCTGTTTCCAGGGCCCGATTGCATAAACTCTGTGTTACGTAAGTCCTGAGTAGAATTTTGGAAAACTCCCTATTTTTTTTTCCCTCGTCCAGAAGATTTTTCCAGTATCACCCAAACACCCAGCTGAGGTGGGGTTGGCGGGGGGGGAGGTTGTTTACAGGTCTTGGTCAGAACAGTGTGTTTGAAAGCCGGGGTGAGATTTGTGAGTGCTTTCGATTGTGGAAAAACAAATGTGATTTGAGGAAGAAAAAAAAAGGAGAGGAGAAAAAAATGTGATTTGAGAAAAAAAAACAACAACCAACCCCCCCCCCCCCCAAAAAAAAACCCCCCAGAAAACCACTGCTCCCGGAGCTGGAACTCCGAGGCACAGCCCCAACTGTACGATTTCTGACCACCTGAGGATGAAGGTTCTGGAATATTCTAGAAAGCTTCCCCGCACGCTCCGGGCAGGCCCACAGTGGCTCGTGCCCCTCACCCTCCACACCACATCCCTGGGGCCACTCTGGACACGGCGGTGGGACACAACGGCTTTTTCTTTTCACGGGGCTGCAGGCGTGTGTCTCCAGGCACTTAAAAATAGCCACACGTTTACTGCAGACCTGAGTCTAACAATCAGGTTTTTCTTAAGATGTAAAACCTTTTCCACCAAAAGAGTGGGTTTTGAAAAAATGTGTAGTAAGAGGGAGCTGGTCTTTCCCCCCAGGAGTAGATGTAAAGGTCTGGCGTTTAGAATGGCCAGCCCAGCGTGTGCAGGGGTGGGGGTGCACAGGGCCACGGTGGGCAGAGAAGATGAACATGGATTGAAGACCTACTAGGTGCCAGGGCCCGTGCGGAGCCCCTCGGTCCCTGGGACCCGCTTCACAGCGAAGTGGGGAAACAGAGCACGGCTCACCCTTAGCTGAGCCAGGAGTTCGACTGTCTGATTTTGAAGGTTCTGTTCCTGACGCGGTCTTATTCCCTTGTACTGGCCTCGGAGGGTCCGCGGACCCCCGGAAAGGGAAGGCAAGTTGCTGGCACATTTGTCTACCCTAATGTGTCTTCACCCGTCTTCACACGGGTGCCCAGGACATCAAGAAGGTACAAAACCATTACCTGAAAAAAAAGGTTTTTTAGAAAGCCATGACCTGGAGCTTGGTCCACTTGCTTTGGTCTCCCAAGCCTCAGTTTTGATAGCTGGGAAATGGGTACATTCCAGATGCGTGCTCTTGTGTCCCTCCCAACATTCGGTCACATGTTGGTGGGTGAGGAGGCTTTTGCCCACCTTCACGGTGCAAACCTATAAATATGTCCCAAATACTGCACACCCCCTCCACTTAAAAAAAAGTTAAAATCATTTCGTGGATTTTGGTGGGTCTTACCTATTTCATTTTTCTCTCCTGAGGTAAGAAAAATGTAAGTTCTTAAAATATGTTTACTTATTTATTTTTGAGAGAGAGGGAGAGAGCACAAGCAGGGGAGGGGCACAGAGAGAGTGAGACACAGACTCTGAAAAAGGCTCCAGGCTCTGAGCTGTCAGCACAGAGTCCAACGTGGGGCTCGAACCCACAAACCGCGAGATCATGACCTGAGCTGAAGCCGGACGCTTAACCAGTGGAGCCACCCAGGCTCCCTGAGATAGAAGTCTTTTTTCTGCCCTAGGAGTTCTTTTTCTTCGTTTTCCTTATTTAAAAGAAACTAAGGCATTTCTGTGGACTCAGTTTCCCCGGGCTCTGGGCCTCTTCTCCCTATGTGTCAGCTGGTCCCTAGAGAAGGTGGCCTTCCCTCACAGCCATGTCCTGGGGTGGACAGTGACAGCAGAGGTCTCTCTATGTGGCTGTGACCAACGTCTCCCAGACTTCACGCCCGTGCAGGGCCTGGGCCCGGGTTCTGGGAAAGATCAAGGGGGAAAGCTGCCTGTCCAGGCCGGCCTGCCCCTCACAGAGACGCTTCCGGCCCTGGCGGGCTGCGTTTGAATACGAGGAAGCGTGAATCAGACCTCGGTGCCCCGGTGAGGGGGGGAGGCAGGCCTCGGTGAGGTGTCTTTTCATGGGGCCACCCTGCAGGCTCACCCCTTTGCTCACTGGCCTTCCGGCGGCCTGGGGTTGGGGACAAATTTAGATCATTTGTCATCTGACCGAAACAGACCTTCAAAGATTTCCCAGGGTCTCAGCAAAGTCTGTGTCACCAGACCTCTCTCCAGGAACCCGCGGAGAACTGGGGACATCTCGGATGTAAGTTCGGGTCCCGGCAGGGACGCTGTGCCTCGAGCCAGGTGGATTGGATGCTTGGGGCCCAAAATGCCCAGAGTTGCCTTCAATTCTTGCTTGGCTGTGGTTCTGGGGATTTCTCTCTTGCCGTGAGAAGCAATTGCCACAAAGGCCAGGCCAGCAGATTTAGCAAACGAGATACAGGATGCCCGGTTGGATACAGATTTCAGATAAACGACAATTTTTTAAGTATAAGTATATCCCAAATATTGCATGGAATGGGCTATACTAAACAACAATCCATTGTTTATCTGCGTCATGGGCTTTGTCTGGGAACCTTACACCGAGGAGATGACGGAAAACCTGGGGAGAGTCGGGGAGATTGGGAGGTCAGCCACTTTGCTTGATGTCCTGGAGGGTGCCAGGTCCCTGCTGGGTTTTTCCTGCGTCACCTCCTTAAGTCGTCATCACGGTCGATGCACCGAGGAGGGAGCCCCGGGCTGAGGGAATCTGGCAGGTGGAGGGTCTTTCCTGCCAGGCAGCTGGAGGGCTCCACGCACAGGCGGTGGCTCCGCAGGGGCACAGAGAGTTCTGGCGTCATCCTGTCAGTGTCAAAATGGGGGAGGAGTAAATGGAGACTTCCCGTATGACATAGCTAGTCCACTTCTGGGGGTCAACCCCGAAGAAATGAAAACGGACGTGTTCCCCAAAGTGCTCAGACACGCAGGTTCACGGCAGCCCTGCTCACGAGCGCCCAGAGGTAGACACAACCCTAATGTCTGTCAGCAGATGCAGGAGTAAACAAAATGTGGCCCGGTCACCCAGTGTAATATTATGCAGTCGTAAAAAGGAATGGGCTCTGACGTGGTGGATCTTGAAAACATCGTGCCGAGATCCAGGCACGAGGCCACATAGAGTATGATCCCTTTTATAAGAAATGTCCAGAACAGGCAAATCCATAGAGAGAGAGAGTCGGAGTCTAGAGGAAGGGGGTTGAGTGCTCATGGGGACAAGGTGTCCTTTGGGGTGATGGCAATGTTCCGGAACTAGACACAGGTGATGGTTACGTGACACTGTGAATGTACTGAACACCAGTGGATTGCACACTTCAAAACGGTTAAAGTGGTAAATGTCACGTTACGTGTATTTTCCCCCCACTTAACAAAATCAGGCAGCGCATGTCTGGGAGGAAACATGGCGGGCTATCAAGTCCACGGCCAGAGTCGAGAAATGGTTGAGACGGGGACCTTCCACCGGACAGCTTCTGCAGGAGCTGTGGCTGGTGCCTTTCAGATGTCAGGTCCCACGGGGCCTGGAGAGTGGGGACCTTGGCCTTTTGTTACAGAAGTGGGAGCTGAGGCCATGCGGTCGGGGAGCTTGCCCCGGGACTCCGCGCGGCCGGCTGGGATTCCGACACCAGCCTGCCTGGGACCTGAGCCCAGGGGCCCTTCAGGGTCATGCCGTCTATAGGCCAAAGGTTCTCAGGTCACAGCTGAGGCCCCACGGGAGAGCCTCCAGGGGACCAGCCCCCGCCTGGAGTGGGGCTGCTAGGGCTACTCCTCTGACCGTATTGCCCTCTCTGGGGCAGCCTCATGGGCTATGACTACCCCCACCCAGGCGGGACCGCCCCCCCTCCCCCGGCCCAGGCCCAGCATGCAGGGACTAGGTGACTATCACAGAAGAGCTTGGACCTCAATAACCAGGAGATGCTTTAGTTAAGAGCCTGGTTCCGGGAGCCAGGCCAGCACCCTTGTTGGGCTGGGGGAGGGACTTCACCTCTCCGAGCCTCGGCTTCCCCTCTGGGCTTGTCCCCTGCGTGGAGAAGCCCTAGCAGGAGGATCTGCTGCACGAAGGTGGTTCAAAGCTGAGCCCGACCCTCCGGGACCTCACCGTCCCCCGGGGCTTCTCGGCGAGGACCGGAGCTCTCTCTCCGGCGGGGCTTGGGCATCCATTTGTTTAAGAAACTTGAGTCACAGAGAGAACACAGGCTCGTTCGGAGAAGTTCAGACGGGGCAGAGTCAGCTTGCTCTGCTGAGACGTGGCACATGGGGACGAGCTCAGGCGAGGAGCTCTGGGGAGGTGACAGGGGACCTATCGACCGGCTGATCAGCCCGGGACACTTCCTCCGATTAAAGAAAATGAGGCAACAGAACCGGTCGTCGCTGTTTTGGGAGAAGAGAGCGGCTCCCTGATCAGGCAGAGCTGAGCAGAAATGCACCGCATCCCATGGAGGGGTGTTCAGAGTGAGCGAGATTGAGAGGGGGAGAGATAAAGATGGAGAGAAGGAGAGAGTCAGAGGTGGAGAGAGCTGGAGAGCCAGGCAGAGGCAGTGACACGGAGACGGATGGATAGATCGAGACCCCCCCGTTGGTGGATGGAATTTGTCCCTCCTGCTTCTTTGGAATTGAAGCTCCCCCCTCCCCCCGCCCCCGTGGGATTCAAGCCTTCATTTGACAGAGGAGGAAACTGAGGCTGGGTGTGGGGCCAGACACCTCCATTCACCACGGGCCAGGGCTGAGGGCAGCGCCCGCCACACCCCTCAGCCTCACAGACGCCCCCCTCTCACCGCCTGCTCCCCCCCGCCCCCCGGCCCATAACAAGTCCCCTTTGGCCAGTTAAAAATAGCTGATGGAGGACAGCAGTAACTTCTGAAAGGAGCCTCAGAGGCCGGCGGCTGCGAGGTGCAGGCTGCTGCCAGAGTCCCCGCTAATTGTGGCAACACTCAGGGTACAAAGGCGCCGTTCAGGGGGACTGGCAGGTCTGGATCAGATTTCTGGAGAGCAAGCGTTTCTTTCATTTCCCCGAGCCCCGGCGGGGATCTGCACTAACGGCAGAGGAAAACATCCCCTTGGAACAGGATCTTGTTGGGGGCGGGGAGGGGGGGCAGGGAGTGCCCAGTGCAGCCTGCAGCAGCCCCCCAACCCCATGGAGAAGGAGTCGGGCCTTGTCTCCTGCTCAAGCTGCCTGAAAGCATTTGTGCAGAACTGCCATCCCTCCCTCCCTAAGATGTTGCGGAGATTCACCAGTGATGCTCTCCAGACCTGGAGTTCTTGTGGGAAGGGACCCCAGCCCACCGTCCACTTTTTTCACAGATATATGGCTCTCCTGGCCATCTGTTTCTTCTCGAGTGAGCTCTGCGAGTTTGTCCCTTCCAAGGGATTTGTCCGAGTCACCTGAGCCATTGAATTGATTGGCATCGCATTGCTTATAAGATGCCCTTGTGATCCTTTAAAATAATTTTTTTCATTGTGTGTTTATTTTTGAGAGAGAGCTCACACACAACCAGGGGAGAGGCAGAGAGAAAAGGCAGACAGAGGATCCAGTGTGGCCTCCGTGCTGTCAGCAGAGAGCCTGATACAGGGCTCAGACTCAGGAACTGTGAGATCACCATCTGAACTGAGGTTGGACGCTCAGCAGTCTGAGCCGCCCAGGCGCCCCGCCTGTGGGTCTTTTCATATGTGTGGACCTGTCACAGGTCAGGTCTCTCTTTGACACTGGTGATTTGTGTCTTTTTTTAAAGAGAGGTTTTGTTTTATTTTATTTATTTGAGAGAAGGAGAGCAGGGAAGAGAACAGAGGGAGAGAGAGAGAGAGAATCTCAAGCCCCAGTGAGGGGCTCAAGGCTCAATCTCATGACCCTGGGATCATGACCTGAGCTGAAATCAAGAGTTGGGCACGAAACAGACTGAGCCACCCAGGGGGCCCCATTTGTGGCTTATTTACTCATCAATATGGCTCTGCCCACAATGGGACATGCCAAGGCCTGGTGTTGGGTTTGTCCTAAAATTCAGGCAGCAGCGGGTCTCTGTTCTCTCTGCTGTTCTGAAAGCAATGACGGCCCCTTGTGAGAAGGCGACCTTGCCCAGCTCAGAGCACAGAAGAGCTGCCTACTAATGCTCATCTGCCTCCCCAGTGTGCCCTTCTGGCTCTGAAAGTTTAACTTGTAAAGATGGAACAGAAAAAGCATGAGCTTCCAAGGTCGGAAGAACTTGTGACTTTTCCTCAGGGCTGGGTTAGGGGGAGGCCAGCGAGGCATCGTTTCGGGAGGTGTTTTCTCCGCAGGCTCAGAAAAAACTCCGGGGACAACAGGGCCATGTGGTCACGGCCAACACACGATGCCAGTCCTCGAATTATGGGGGGCAAGGGGGTGGGGGCGATACTAGAATGAATGTGCGGGTTAAATGAGATAATATGTGGATAACGGTAAGTCACCATAACACCACTCAACCTCCTATAAAACATGCACTCGCGCTTCTGTTCTATGTGTTTCGTGTTGGCGACACTGTGGAACTACTGTTAGTCCCATTTCGCAGATGAGGAGATTGGGGCCCAGAGTTAGGGGGCAGAGGCAGGGCTCGAACCCTGGCTGCCGTGCCCCCAGCCTGTGTGAGCTGCGCGCTCAGCCAGAGTCACAGCTCAGCTGAGTTCCCGTCCCCTGAGAGCGCCTGGGGGGTTGCACTCTCAGCTAGAGAAAAGCGATCGAAACGGGAACACCCACGGTGTCCCGGACTCGGCCTAAGTTCTGGAAGCCAGCAGCGTCGGGACTCTGAACTTGGCTGCGGTTTCCCCAGCCCCCGGCTCAGGACGGGGGGTTTGGCCGGCCTCGGGCCCCAAACCACCTGCTTGGCCCTGCGTCCAGCCGGCCTGTGCGCGAGTGAGGGAGAGCGGGGACCCTCCACTGTCTTTATATACCGGGGTTATTTTTAACCCAGCCTTCCAGAACATTACAGAGCTTCCTCTCTCCGACGCGCAGGAAGCCCTACTTGGCTGTGTTTCCTGCTAACACGCGGCCCCGAGATTGCTGAGAACAACAGGCCCAAGACTGCTTGGCTCCGGGGAAAAAACCTGGCCCCCTTTCAAAGCCCCGACAGAAAAGCCTTCAGGACGTGCGCCCCTGCCGGCCGGAGCACGGCCCCCAGAGGGCTGGCAAATTGGCCAAGACTGTGCACCGGACTCCCAGGCTGGGGCCCCCTGACTCTGTCATCCCTTCCCCCCCCAAAACAAACAAACAAAGTGCTTCCGCCGGCCCCCCCCACCCCCCCAGGTGGAGAGACAAATGGTTGCCTTGCTGGATTTTTCTAGGCTTCCGCTTTTGTGTGTTTTTTTAAATCCACGTATTTTTATAGAGGTGAAATTCACATCACATAAAATTAGCCACATTTTGAAGTGGAAAATTCAGTGGCATTTGGTACATTCCTTGTGTTGTGCAACCACCACCACGTCTGTCCAGTTCCAGGACATTTTCATGACTCTGGAAGGAAACCCCGTCCCCAGGGGCTGTCACACACACACACACACACACACACACACACCGGTCCCCGCCCCCAGCCCCCGGTGACCCCGGAGCTGCGTCTCTGTGGATTTGTCTGTTCTCCATGTTTCCTACCAACGGGATCATGCAGCATGTGGCTTTCCGTGTTTGTCTTCCGTCTCTGCGCGGGACACCTTTGAGGGCCGCCCACCATGACGCGGGGACCAGGAACCGTTCCTGTGTGTGACTGGGTAATATTCCACTGTATGGACATGTCGCTTCTCTGTCTTCTCCATTCATCTGTTGATGGATGGATTTTGTGATTCAGCGTGAGTTTAAGGCCGGGATTTGGAAGACATTATTTTTTTGACAATGCCGTGTCACTTTCTTCTTGAAAAAGAGTGAGTCTGTGGCAGAGTAGTTCACGCTTGCCGGGTGCGGAGCAAAGGTGCACCAGGCCGGAGGCATCTCGACGCCCCTGTTCAGGTGTGACGTGCTCCTCTTCCCATGGTCTCCCACTCGCCGTGACGGTTTCTGTCCGGGAGGCAGCGAGAGGCAGCGGGAAGCCAGAACCGGGTTCAAATCTGTCCCAGTTGGTTAAGCATGTGACTGACTCAGGTAATGATCTCAGGGTTCATGGGTTTGAGCCCTTCTTCCGGATCTGTGCTGACAGCTCGGAGCCTGGAGCCTGCTTCCGATTCTATGTCTCCCATTCTCTCTGCCCCTCCCCCACTCATGCTCTGTCTCTCAAAAAAAAAAAATGTTAAAAATATGTGTAACCCACCCCTTGAGCTCTGACATCAGTTCACACCCCCCACTGCCCCGTAAGGGCAGCTGCGGTTGTAGCTGTAGAAGTGGGGAAGGAGCCCAGGGACCGGCCTCACAGGGCTCGTCCAGGGTCAGGATGGGGGGCGGGATGGCCGTCTCCCAGTGACCAGCCCTCTCCCACTTGTCACTGGATACACATTTGTCAACACCTTCTCCAGAACAGATACTGTTCAGTGGGGACACGGGGCTATTTCAAGTGAGGACCTGTGTCTGGGGGACGCAGACACTCCCAGCCCCGTGGAGCCAGAGCTGGAAGGATCCCGCTGCTGGAAGTGCCCAGAGGGGACGCAGGGGCTGTGCGTGGGGGCAGGGAGCGTGGCCACACTGCACAGTTAAGTGATGTTCAAGCCCAGCCACACACGGGGGAAGGCATTCCAGGCAGAAGGCATGGCACAGGCAAAGGCCTGGAATTGAGAACTTAGCAAAGTTGGGAAATAGGAGGAGTTCAGTGTGTCGGAGGGAAACCCCGAGAGGTGAGGCTGGGTTATAAAAGATCTTAAAACGAACTGGAGGTGATGCCAAGGGCAGTGGCTGGGATCAGATCCTCTCCCCGCCCGCTCCCAGCCCCAGCACCCACAGACGGCACCAGCCTTGATGTGGGGCCTCATCTCAATAGGGACAGGGGCCCTTGACTCAGGGTTAGCTTACACAGCACACCTAAGGGCGCCTGGGTGGCTCAGTCGGTTAAGCGTGCAACTCTTGACTCCGGCTCAGGTCATGATCTCGCGGTCCTGACTTTGAGCCCCGCGTTGGCTCTGCGCTAACAGGACAGAGTCTGTTGGGATTCTCTCTCTCTGCCCCTCCCTGCCTCCTTTCTCAAAATAAATAAATAAGCATTTTCAAAAAATAAAAGGGGCACCTGATTTTATATCTTACGTAGCTTCCTAGCCTGCAGCTATTTCTTGTCCCCCAGGTTGGGGTCTGCCTCCCTGGACACCTAACCCTCTCCTAGCTAGCTCTGCCTGCCCACCGCCTCCCTGGGCACTGAGCTCGGCCACCTGGCCTCACCCTTCCCTGTGCCGAGCCCCGAGCCATCACCATAGGCTACCGAATCCTCCAGCAAACCCTCCACCTGGGGCCCCTGGGAGGATTCAACTCCATGGGGCCCACACCGGAAGGGCCCTGAGTCTGGGGAGAGAGAACAGGACTTGGACACCCAGCTGAAGAAATCAGCGCAGAGCTGGGGGAGGGGATCCAGCAGGCTCCAAAATGGAACCTGCCACGCAGAGCTGAGATGGGGAGAGAGGTGGACGGTCAGTCCCTGCGGGGGAACAGCATGTGTGAAGCCCAGGAGAGCTGAAGTAACCCTGCCCGCTCACGCAGGGCCAGGCGGCTGTGCCTGGGGGCTGAGAGCCTGGATGAGCCTTGCAGGCGAGGGTTGGGGGCCGTCCTTGAAGGGGGTTAGGCTGGGGAGCAGCTGAGTCACCCTCCAGGAGGGAGAGCCAAAAGGTCTTGCTGCTTTCAGTGGGTCAGCTCCTGGGGCCCAGAGAGCGGCCGGCATCCTTTGGCTTCTCACTCCCACAGCTGTGGCTTATCAAAACGTGCAGCTTTTAATTGCCAGCAGCTCCCCCACTCCATTTTTGCCCAAGCCCACTCACTCATCATCCCTTCTCTCTCTCTCTGTCTCTATCCCAAGAGCCTGGCACTCAGCCGGCTGGTGTCTCCCTAGACCCCAGGTTCCCCATTGCCAGGGACAGGTGCGCCTCCACCCAGTGTTGCCTTGTGGGTAAATTCCCCTTGGCCCCTCGGTGCGGGCTTCCCACCCCTTGCAGGGTGGCCCAGGGGTCTGCAAACTATGACGTGGGGGCTCAATCTGGCTTGCCGCCCCTTTGTGGACAGCTTGCGAGCTGAGAGAACGAGATTTACCCTCGTAACGAGTTTTTCAGGGGGAGTGCCAAACTGGAATTCTGTCCCCATCAGACACCAAAGTCCGCGTCCCCTCCCCCAGCCCCTGGCGCCCACCGTCTGACTTCCTGTCTCTATGAATCTGACTCCTCTGGGGACCTCATATTAGTGAGCTCATACCGCATTCTCCTTCTGCGACCGGCTTATTCACTCAGCACAATCTCCTCAAAGTTCATCCACCTTGTATCATGTGTCAGAATTTCCTTCCTTTTTGTGGCCGAATACGATCACAAAATGTGGCATGGATGGACCACATTTTGCTTATTCATTCATCCATCAACAGACGTTTGGGTTGCTTCCACCTTTGGCTAATTGCGTATTTTCTTTGTATAACAGCTTTATTGAGGTGTGATCCACATACTGTACAATGTTGCCCACTTAGATGATTTTCAGCCAGTTCTCAGAGCTGCACATTCATTACACAATTGACTTTAGAACACTTCCATCACCTCCAAAAGGAGACCCGCACTGCTTGGCTGTCACCTCCTGATAAGAATGGTGTTTACATGTTTTTTTAAGTTTATTTATTTATTTTGAGAGAGAGAGGGTGGGAGGGGCAGGGGGAGAGAGAGAGAGAGAGAGAGAGAGAGACGAGAGACTACCAGGCAGGTTCCCGCTGTTAGTGCAGAGCCCGACGCGGTGCTCTAACTCATGAACCACGAGATCATGACCTGAGCTGAAAACAAGAGTCAGATGCTTAATCGATTGAGCCACCCAGGCATCCCAACTTTCTCACAGTTGACAAATATTAAGAGGAATTGCATTCTGTGACATGCGACGTGCAATCTCTCCTCCTATCCCCAGCTGAGCCTCCCCATCTCAGCCTCCTGCCCCTCCCCTGCTAGATCATTCTGCTCTAGAGCGTGAGCACCAGCTGCAGCCCGTGCCAGGTGGGGCTTGCAAATATCCCTCAGGGGGGCGTGTTAGGACCTCAGCTCGGCTGTTCCCCTCCGTGGGCTCCCTTAGTCCAGGAATTCTCAACTTCAGGGCTACTGACCTCTGGGGCCAGGCTGTCCCAGCATTCTCTGGGGCCGGGCCGTCCTGCATGCGCTGCTGGGTACCGGTCTCCACCCACCGGATGCCAGGGATCCCCCTCCCGCGAGTGACAGGATCCCCCTGGGAGTAAAACCGCCCCTTGGTGAGAATTGCTAGAACACTTCACTTTTCTAAAAGCAGTTTAACATTCAACTTTATGAATATGTATTTTGTATACATGTTCGGTTTCCCTGCTAATGGAGGCCTCTGCAGCTTCCAATTTTCACCATTATTAGGAATAATGTAATACACATGCCTGCATGTAACATTGAATCATATTTTATTTTTTATTTTTTTAAGTTTATTTTTGAGAGAGACAGAGACAGAGCCTGAATAGGGGAGGGGCAGAGAGAGAGAGGGAGACACAGAATTTGAAGCAGGCTCCAGGCTGAGCTGTCAGCACAGAGCCCGATGCGGGGCTCAAACCCACGAACCATGAGATCATGACCTGAGCCGAAGTTGGACCCTCAGCTGACTGAATCATATTTTAAATTACAAAGTCGCCTATATGACAGTCATCTGGATGCATGAGGGAGACAGTATTTTTCTCTGGTAGGTTCTCTCCCCCCACATCGCTGACAATGGGGGCTGGGTCTCTCTTTGGTGGGGCCGTTCTGTACACCATAGGGAGCTGAACAGCGTCCCTGGTCTCCACTGCCTCACACCAGGAATAACTCCTGCCAGTGGTGATAATCCACATCAGCTGGTGTCCCCTGGGGGCAGATGGGGAGGCACCCACGGGCTGACTCTGGGATGGACTTTTTATACGCAGCATCCCTCGTTGGGGGGTGAAGTACTCACCCTTGTGGCTGATGGGTAAACTGAGACTCGATGAGGGAAGCTAATAATCTCTCTTCCTGCTCCCTTCCCACCAGGCTTTCTTTGTGCAGAAGGAATTACAGCCCTCAGAACCCAAAATAGCCCCTCTCTCTCCCTCCGAGGCCCGCGGTTCAGACTGCAAATCTGCAGGGATAAAATAAGAGATTCAAGTCCCCGGGGGATCATCAACTTCAAAGAAGGCAAAGCGGTCTGGGCCCTGATGAGGGTGGCCTGAGTGAGTCTGCCCACAGCCCTGGGAAACCACCATGCATCTCTGATGGGGAGAGTCAAAAGGAGCTCCCTACCCCGGGGCGCGCAGTGAGCCCCGGGGCTGTCCCGCTGGATGAGCTCCGAAGGAGCTTCCTGCAGGCTTTTTGGCAAGAGCCTGGGATCCTGGGATCACACTGGGTGCAGCCCATTTGCAGGCAGAGCTGAGAGGTCCCCTTCTCCAGGATGCCCTCCAAGAACGCATCCCACCCACCCTCACCTGGTCCCCTTTATGAACCTCCTCGGAGCTAGGGATGGGTGTGAGCCATGCCGGGGCTCCGTTGGTTCCTTTTCAGCTGGCCAGACAAGATGCCAGGGGGTGGGAGTCCCGAGATGGGCGTGGAGGGTCGCACCAGGTGGAACTTGGCACCTTCTCTGCATTTGCAGCAGAAAGAAGGGGACTTAAGGCCATGGTTTCCATCCAGCTCTGCCTGAACGTTCCCATGGCCCTGGGGAGATTTTAAGATCGAGGATTCCACCCCCTGAACCAAGGGAGCACAATTAACCTCACCAGGCTCAGGACACGCCGACCTCAGGTGCTGCCCACGAGTCACTTCTGTGGGTCCTGCCCCGGGACTCCTGCCTGGACCCTGTCACAAGGAACCCACCGGCCAGCCTGCTGGGGACACTGTTCTTGGAAACACGTGCCTGGACCCTCCAAAAACAGTAGTGCCGCGAAAGAGGCAGGAAGGCTGAGAAAGCGCTCCTGAGTAAGGGGCCAGGAGAACCAAGTCAGGATGGGACCCCGGATGAGAAAAGAAACAGTTGCCGTTCGGGACACACCATCCTGGTCTGTTGGGGCGGCAGTAACAGAATACGGGAGATGGGGTGGCTTATGGACCAGAACTTATTTCTCACAGTTCAAGATCAAGGTGCTGTGGGTTCGGAGTCTGATGAGAACCTCTTCCCTGGTCCACAGATGCCGCCCCCTCGCCGTGTGCTCACATGCCCCCTTGATAAGGCCACTGGTTCTCTTCATGAGGCTCCATCCTGATGACCTAATCACCCCAACGGCCCCGCCGCTTAATACTGAGTCACTGGGGTTAAGGTTTCAACATGTGGATGTTAGGGGGACACAAACATTCGGGGGCACACGCCCCGGCAGGCATTAATTATCGGGGAAGTTGGGGTTCTGTGACACCTGTAGATTAGTCATTTCTCGTTGTTAAGTTCGGGGAGTGTGACATTGGTCTGGGGGTTGTGTGTGAGAATCTCCAGGCTCTTAGGAGTCACGGAGCATGACGTCTGCAGCGTGGCTTCAAATGGCTCAGAAATGGTATTACATCGGGGCGCCTGGGTGGCTCAGTCAGTTAAGTGTCCGACTCTTGATCTCGGCTCAAGTCATGATCTCACAGTTTGTGGGTTCGAGTCCTGCATCAGGCTCTTCGGTGACAGCATGGAGCCTGCTTGCTTGGGATTCTCTCTCTTCCTCTCTCTCTGCCCCTTCCCTGTTCTCTCTCTCGTTCTCAAAATAAGTAAATCAACATGTCTTAAAAAGGATTTAAAATGGTGTTACATTATGTTCCTACGGACTGAATATTTGCGTCCCTGCCCCCAAACTCATACGTTGAGGTCCTACTATCCCCCAGCACCTCAGAATGTGACTGTCTAGACTGGGCCTTGAATCAGGTTATGGAGGTAAAATCAGGCCATAGAATGGGCCCCAGTCTGATCTGACTGGTGTCCTTTGAAGAAGAGAAAGAGGACACAAAGAGACAGCAGGGATGGGTGTGCACTCAAAGGAAAGACGTGCCGAGCACGGGAAGAAGGTGGCCACCTGCACGCCAAGGAGATGAGACTCAGGAGAAACCCATCCTACCAACGCCTTGACCTTGGACTTCAAGCCTGCAGAACCGGGAGGACCTGGTCAGTGGGTGTGTGGTATTTCGTTTTGGCGGCCCGGCAGATGAATATCTTGTGTATCAATATATAAACTATGTATATACATCATTTCTATCCATTGGATACATATTTATATAAAAAGTGATATATTTATATTAATTGTGTTTGTGTGTACATTTAGAGAGCGAGAGAGATAAATTGTTAGTCTGTGAGTCTGGGTACAGGATAGATAGATGTTCACTGTATTCTTCTAGAAACAGTTTCTATAGGTTGCACATTTTTTCAAAATAAGATGTTGCAAAACAGAGCCTTAGTTCCCCCAGTGTACCCAGCCCTGCTAAGCCCGATCTCTGGGCATGAGGGGGGCACTAGAATTTTTGAAAACGGCACCCCAGCTTCAGAACGGGCGTATGAGCTGACTGGAGGCGTCCATGGCCACGGCAAGGGGCCAGGGTGGGCAGGCCCACTGTGGGAGTGACGCGGGGGGGGGGATGTGGGGTGCAGGCCTGGGGCAGAGGGTCCTGGGACTGCCCCTTCTCCTCTGCCCCACTGGCCCCCTCACCCACCTTGGCATCTCAGGTGCATATGAGAGCCGAGTTTGCTCCAGTTTGCAGGAGTGGGAGGTGACGGGTCTGGCGGCCATAAGTCGAGGTGCTGCACATCTCCTCCCTGGAAAGCACCCGACTGCACTCCATCTCGAGAGAGAGAGAATGAGCAGGGGAGGGGCACAGAGAGAGAATGGGGGGAGACAGAATCCCAAGCAGGCTCCACAGTGTCACCACAGAGCCCTACGCGGGACTCGAACCCACAAACTGTGAGATCACGCCCTGAGCCGAGATCCAGAGTCGGATGCCCAACCCCGTCGGAGCCACCGGGCACCCCAGGCTCCTTTTGACAACAGCAACAGTTTTGAGGTTCCCTGAAGGTGTCGTGGGCCTCCATCCCCCGTTCGGCTGATCGAGTACGCTATTTTTTAAAATCAGGGCTCACTTATAGCAACGCAAAACGCTATATTTGGCGAACATCAAACAATGTTTGGTTTTAGGTTGTTGTGTTTTTTTTATCCCCTCCACAAATAGCTCAAAATTGACTCAAGCTGCCAAACATCACACACTCCCGGCGCTTCGCCGCGAGCCCGTGGGTCTCCTGGGTAAGGGGTCCCCGGGCTGCCGCAGCCTCAGACGGCCCCTGCGGGAATAACATTTTAATTAAAAAGTCTTACAATGACAGGCTCCAAATCCAAACTCCCAGGCAGCAGAGGCCCGGGCCGTGCCTCGCATTCCAGGCCGGCCTCCTTGGAGCCCCGGCAGCCACAGAAGTCCCCAAGCCGAGCCAGGAATAGTTCTGCCTTTTATTTGGAGAGAGAATTACAGGGCGCGCAGCCCAGCCCCGAGCTTGCCGCTTCGCAGCCGTATTTTTGAACACGACCATAACCGCACACTTGCTTTCCACCGTCCGCGCCAGGCTAAACGCTGCCAGCTGCCTGGACACTCAGCTCGCGGCTCTAAACACAGGTTCTTTTTCATTCCTGTTCTAAGATCTATCCGGCTATTTCTGGGCAAAAACAGATTTAAAATCTCACTGGCTCAGTGACCAAGGCCGCCCTCTCCCCTCTGCTCCTTGTAAGTGGATCTCGAGTCTGCCTCGTCCATGGGGATTTTCTTAGCTCCAGGGCTTGTCTCTGGTTCCCCAAATTCTACCTCCTCCCCGCCCCCCACCGAATCCCGAGGAGGCTGGGGCTCTGGGATCGACAGACCCACTGGCCAGGATGAGAGGGTGGTTCCTGGAAGGAGAACTGGATGTTGTTACCAGGAGAAGCAGGATGCCTGACGGGGAAAGAAAAGGATCCTGTGGTCACAGTGGCTGAGCCAAGATTTGAACTTGGGTCCTAGTCAGGTGAAAGTTGCAACGATTAAACACTACCGAGCCCCTGCTGAGGGGAAATCTAAAACGGTGCAGTCACTGAAGCTTGGCATTTCCTCAAAAATGTAAACCTAGAATTACCGTACGACCCAGCAATTATCCTCCCAGGAATATATTCTCCAAAATCAAAAACAGGTGTTCGAATAAAACTTGGACACCCCTGATCACGATCGCCACACAGTGAAAAAGACCCAAATGCCCGTCAGACGATGACTCGATAAACACAAGGCAGTCCGTCCACACCCGGGATTACTAGTCAGGCGTAAAGAGGAACGGAGCCCCAACACAGGCTGGGCCACGGACGAACCTCGAAAACATCATGCTGAGCGAAGGAAGTCAGACACAAAGGGCCACCTGTTGTAGGATCGCGTCCGCGCGAAATGCCCAGAAAGTAGACAGCGGTTGCCAGGGGCTGGGGGAGGGGAAATGGGGACAGTGTCTCCTTCGGGGCGACGGAAGTGTTTGGAATTAGAGGTGATGGTTGTGTGGTGTGGTGAATATGCTAAATGCCACTCTGCTGTTTGCTTTAAAACAGCAAATTTTATGTTATGTCAATTTCACCACAATAATTAAAAAAAAAAGGTTCAGCCCTGCTCTTGGGTTCAAGGAGAGGAAGTGTCCAGGAGCAGGTGGGGGAGATAACGGCGAATCGGCAGCACCTGTGAGAAAATGTCAGGGTTCCGTTGGGTTGATATGACTCAGCAGGGGGCGGGAGGAGGGCCTTGGGATGCGGTGAGGCTCTGCCACATCAACAGAGGTATACGGTCCACAGAGAGGGAGGTGGGTTCTCTGGCCAAGGAGTTGGGCTCAAATCTGGGGAGGTGAGGCAAGGACAAAGTAGGGATCTGAGGATGGGCTTGGGAAGGCTGAGAACATTTGAAAGCCAATCCCTTTAAGGGGAAAGCATGTCCCGGGAACTTTAAAGGTGGGCTGACTACATTCAAATCCCAGTTCTGCCACTTACCAGCTGTGTGACCTTGGGCAAGCCATCTAACCTCCGAGTCTCAGTTTCCTCATCTGTAAAATGGGGATACCAACAGTACCTGTTTCGCAGCTGTGAGAACTCAGTGCCTTGCGGTATATGTTATGCGAGTATGAATGCTGGTTCAGGGAAGAGCAATTTCTGAGGCACTCAGATAACAAGTGGTAACTCAGGACAATGGGGTGTGACCGTGAGATCACAGCAAGACTGTGGGCTGAATGGGAGCAGGGACTGTGTTTTCTCGGTCGATGCTATCTGCCCCATGCCCTGTATACACGTGTGGGCGCTGAGTGGAAAATGGACGCAAATAAGCAGGAGTGATCTCACAGAGGAAGACGTTTTGAACTGGGTTTTGATGGATGAGTAGGAGTTTTCTATGTTGTTGGTGGAGCAGGTGAAAGGGCCATTCCAGGCAGAGGGAACAGCATATGGAAAGTTGTGGAGCTGTGAGGCAGCAAACAGATCTTGAGAGAGCCTGGCTCTCTGCAGCAGAGACACTCTGCACACAGTAGGTGGTCAGATGGCTTCTGCCCGCCCTGGCCGGAAGGAGGCTGCCCACTCTTGCTCTTTGCTTCCGAGTGGCCCCCGGGAATTAAAAACATGTTCTAGCCCAAAGAAGATATACAAATGGCCAAAAAGCACATCAGAGAAATGCAAATCAAAACCACCACGAGATACCACTTCACACCCATCAGAATAGCTACCAAAAACCCAGAAAATGACAGGTATTGGGTGGATGTGGAGACACTTGAACCCTCGTGCCTGTCGGTGGAAATGTAAAAATGGTGCAGCCGCTGTGGGAAACAATATGGCCGTCCCTAACAAGATGAAACGTAGACTTACCAAGTGATCCAGCAATGGCCCTTCTGGGTGCATCGCTAAAAGGATTGAAAGCAGGGTCTCAAAGAGACACTTTTACGCCATGGTCATGAGCACTATTCACGGCAGTCAAACAAAAGACGGAATCAACCCACCTGTCCGTGGGCAGCCAAACCGAGCTGCCATCCACACGATGGAATCATATTCGGTCTTAGAAAGGAAAGAAATCCTTTTTTTTTAATGTTTTTTTTTTTTTTTTGAGAGAGACACACAGAGTGTGAGCGGGGGAGGGGCAGAAAGAGAGGGAGACAGAATCCGAAGCAGGCTCCAGGCTCCGAGCTGTCAGCACAGAGCCCGATGCGGGGCTCGAACTCACAAACAGCACAATCACTATCTGAGCCGAAGTCAGATGCTCAACTGACTGAGCCACTCAGGAGCCCCAAGACAGAGCATTTTATTACAAATATTATCACCAGGTTTTTTTTTTTTTAAGCCAGCACGTCCTGAGGTGTGTGTGCGTCCTGCTTTGCCGGAGGCGCTGCGGGCCTGGCCCTTATTCTACAGGCGGGGGCCAAGGTCTGCAGGCACTTTTGAAATAAAACTAAATGTATAAAACTAAAACTTGCCAACGCTTGTCCAGTGCCTACCAGTGCCCAGCCCGTTCTCCCAGGAGCCGGCACTCCACGCATTTTATAGAAGAGCAAACAGGCTCAGAGAGGTGAAGTGACTTGCTCAAGGTCACACAGCAGGCTACGGTGCCGAGGTGGGGCTGGAAGCCCTGACCCGCCTGACCCCAGGCTTGAAGTCCCGGGAGTGTGAGGCTCCCGCCACGGGGGTCCCCAGACACTCCATACGTGTTTCGGGGGAGCTGTCCTCGTGATGGCTCAAAACCACGGGCAGCACAGCGTCTTTGTCCTGACCAGCATGCCCTGGGTGTGCAGGATGCCGGCATCGGGCAGGGCTTTAGAACTCTGCGGTCGCTCAGCCGTCCTGTAAATGCAAAAACGTATTAACTCTCTTGACCATGGTGGGGAAGGTGGAGAAAATGCCGGCGAAAATTGATGCCTAGCTTGGGTGCCCAGATGGGACCTTGGAACAGCAGAGCGGGCCTGGAAAAATCCAGAGACAGTCTGGGGTTCGGTAAACGTTGTCCCCACGTGAGCTCCTCTGTTTTGAAAGACACGTGAGAAGTTGGGGTCGGGGGACATGGGGTGAAGGGGAGACCAGAAGTCGGCACGGTCATGGCAACTTTTCCAAAATCACAATCTGGGTGATCTACCGTGATTTTCTTTTAAGACTTCCTTTTTATAAAATCGCTGCAGTTTGGGCCCAGACAGGGACGGGTCTGTTGGGGGCGGGGTGGGGGGGGTCTCTCTCTGGCTGGAGCGGACACAGGGCCTTTTGTCAGCATCGGGGATCAGTGACATTGGTCAAGCTGCTTTGGTTCACCGGGACTTGGGCCTGGGATCACCCTGGGGCCGAGTGGATTGGAGAGAGGAGCATGAGCAAGAGGAGATGGGGTCCAACCCCTTCCTCTCCCTTGCCCTGGGCCTCCCGCGCTCCGGGCAGCTGTGGTCCGGTGTCACCCGGCAGGCAGCTGGCCCTACTCACCTGGAACAAAACAGCCCCTCTCACTGCTTCCTTCCTTGCTTACCGCCTGTCTCCCTGCCCGGAGCGCGGGAGGCCCAGGGCGCGGGTTTGCTGCGATGCGGTGCCCGCGTAATACACCGCGCTCACACAGATTGTGCATCGGCTGCGTCTGAGGTGACCGGACACCTGCAGGTCATCCCTGCACACTTCCTGGGTCCCCCGTCACCCCTGCCCTCCCCGCCCCCGACACCCACCTCCGTCCCATCATCCACGACCCGCTTTCTGGAAGTTCACACGGACGGAATCACCCAGGAGGGCCCCCCCCCACCCCCCGTCTCCTTCCTCTTGGCA
>PJEM01004168.1:9204-60991 GCA_004023845.1 Helogale parvula | reverse complement strand
GTGTTCACTTCTCTGGAGTAAATGCCTTCGCGAGGAAGGACTGGGCCAGCTGGAACATGTGCCGTTTAAATCTTCTTTGTAACTTTTTTAATGTTTATTTTGGAGAGAGTGAGAAAGACAGAGACAGAGACAGAGCATGAGCGGGGGAGGGGCAGAGAGAGAGGGAGATACAGAATCCAAAGCAGGTTCCAGGCTCCGAGCAGTCAGCACAGAGCCCTACGCGGGGCTCGAACCCACAGACCGCGAGATCATGACCGACTGAGCCACCCAGGTGCTCCTGATTCTTCCTTTTTTTTTAATTAATGGAGGTGAAATTTGAGTGACAGAAAGTTAACTGTCTTCAAGCGAACGGTCCAGGGCACTGAGTCCGTCCACGTTGTTATGCGATGATCTTGTCCGTCTGGTTCCGGAAGTTTTCTGTCACCCCAAGACGGTTAAGGGCTTAAACGCCAGGCTGTTTTCCAGAGCAGGTACACCCTTTCACATTCCCTCAGCAAGCTTTGAGAAAAGTTCTGGCTGATCCCTGCCCTGGAGAGCAGGTGTTTTTATCTACCTGTTTCTCTCAGAACCAGCCCCGGTGCTCATGAAACATTTGCAGGGGCGCCTGGGTGGCTCAGTCGGTTGAGCATCTGACTTCGGCTCAGGTCACGATCTCACGGTTCGTGGGTTCGAGCCCTGTGTCGGGCTCTGTGCTGACAGGTCGGAGCCTGGAGCCTGCTACCGATTCTGTGTCTGTCTCTTGTCTCTGCCCCTCCTCTGCTCGCACCCTGTCTCTGTCTCTCTCTCTCTTTCAAAAATAAACATTAGAAAAATAAAGAAATATGTGTGAAATACGTGAGTGAATGAATGACCATGATCACTCCTGGGGCAGCCAGGGCCTGGACTAAATCCACTGAGTGGGGGAGAGGGAGACGACCCCCTGAAGCATGGACACGCAGGGGCATCGGGTCACGGTGGAGCTCCACATGCTGGGCACAAACAGCCCTCAGGTCACCGGCGACACGTGTCCCATTTACACAGCGGGAAACCGAGGCCCGGAGAGCACCTAATGGTGTAGCATTGGCGAGGACCCTGCCAGGGCCCCAGGGACAAGGTAAGAAGGCCTAGCCTGTAGAGAGGCCAGGGGAGAGCGGTTGGCTTGGTGACATGGACTGGGCTCAGGTCCCAGCTCTGCAGCTGTCACTTGTGGACCCGGGCAGGCCAGCCACCGTCCTGAGCTCCCTGTCCTCCCTCATTCATATATGTTTTAAATGCTTATTAAGTTTTGAGAGGGAGGCAGAGAGAGGGGGACAGAGGATCCGAAGCGGGCTCTGTGCTAACAGCAGAGAGCCCAACGCAGGGCTCAAACCCACAAACCATGAGATCATGATCTGAGCCGAAGTCAGACGCTTAACCCACTGAGGCACCCACCACAACAAGGGGCCTTTAAACAGAGACACACACAAAACAAGGTTGTGCGTGGTCCCATTGATGAAAACGTTGTGCCCAGAGGCTTGTAAAAAATTAACACTGTATTTCCTGTGGGTCAACCGTCCGGTATTCGCTAGTTCAGTGCTTTTGGTGAATAATGAGAATTGTGTGCATGTGTGTGTGTGTGTGTGTGTGTGTGTTGTACACATAGGACACACAAATACAAATGGTATCATGTAAATGCATGTGAATCCACTATATGCAAATATATGTGACTATAGGATACATGTGGATATATTATAAGCAAATACATACCAACATTTTATATTTACATTTATATAATTAAAATTATAAGATATATTTATTTAATTAAAATTATACACATATATACTTTTGCAATTGGTTTGTGTGAATCCTTTTCCAAGCCAGTGTGGCATTGGGTTGAAATATCTCTTACGTCTCTTTAATGGATAGCTTCTCCTTTCTTCTTCTTTATTCCTCCTTGCTCTTTACTTATTATAAGGAACTGGGGTCCCTTGTCGTGCAGCTCCCGGCAGCCTGGATCCTGCGCTGGTGCCCCCAGCCCCGTGTTGCCCACACACACGCTGCCATGGTGGCCACCTCCGGGTGACACTCAGCTGCGGGCACAGCCTCCGGCGACCTCCGCCTGGAACCGAACCTCGTTGGGGACTGCATTTGGAGCCAGACAGCCGTCCCTCCAAAGCCGGGCTTCCCTCTGGGATTGGGTTGGGGACGGGGAGGCAAGAAATCCCACCTGTGTCTTTATTTAGAATGGCCGTGCTCTGCTCGTGATGGATGTTTTTGCACTCATTTTGATTTTCAAAAATGTTGCATCACGTATTACTTATCGTGAAGACAGAGTTTTTGGAGGCCCCCTGGGCCCCCACTTCCCCTCCCTGGGCCCCTGACTTTGTTCCTCATCTGCACGGGAGAATGGTGATGGAGTGTGTTTGGCCCCCTCCCCCCAGGATGAGGTGGCTTTGGAAGGGAAGTGGTTCAGGGGAGGATATTGAGAAAGAAGAGGGTCAATGGGGTCACTGGGGCATGGGTTGGGGGGCAGGGACAGAGGACGTGGGCACATCCCCGCTGTCTCAGCTCCACTGCTGGGTCTGTAGCATGAAGTGACAGCCCCGTTTTTCAACCTCCCTCGCTGCCTACAGGCATCAGGCTTCCCCAGACTGATGTCCTCAGTTCTCTGAGTTTACTGAGCACCTACTTTGCCCCCCTCCCCACCACGCTGGGGCACAGCAGTAAACAAGACAGACCCAGTCCTGCTTCATGGAGCTGACGTTCCAGGGGAGGGAGTCCGATGCTCTGATTACAAGTCCTGGTAGAGACGAGGAATTGGGGACACAGGGCAGTCAGAGAGGGGGGATGAGGTGGCCCTGTTAGTCACTGGGGGGACCTCCGCAGGGGCCCTCTCTGAGGAGGTGACATTTGAGCCGAGACTTGAAGGAGGGGAGAAATGTACTGTGGAAGAGATAGGTGCTCTGGGCAGAGGTAACAACACATACAAAGGTCCTGGGGTGGGACGCACCTGGGCTTCCAAGGAGCCATGAGGCTGAAGATCATGTGAGGCAGGTGGGGGGTGACTTGGGGGCGGGAGAAGGACAGGTGTTTGCCGGAGACTTCAGGGACCCAGGAGATCAGTTTGGAGGAAAACGTGCTAAACTAGCTGCCAGGTGTAACTTCTCAGTGTCTGCCTTTCTGGGGCCGTTGGCCATATTGTGCCTCTGAAACCCCCCCCCCCAAAAAAAGGGCCGGCCTCCCTCTGAAGAGAGATCATCTAACAGATAATAATAGCGGTAAGGATATCACAAATGCATGAGCTGTGGCCAGAGGCGGGATTTGAACCCAGGTTTTGTTTGTCAGCTCAGCCCTCACTCGTGACTCTCCTCCGGGGCCCCGTCGCAGGCCCCCAGGTTCCCTCGGCCTGGACAGAGGGACGCACCTGCACACTTCCTGACCTTGGACCAGTGCACTGGGACACAGATTTGTGCCTTGGAGCAGCTCTAAACGTTCAGGGCTGGGGCAAGGGGGGCCCCCCAGGTTTCAGATGGGGGGTTAGAAACTGTGGGAGATCCAGGGAACCCCCAACCTGGCTCTGGGTAGGCAGGGGTACCCTGGAGGCCTCCTCAGAGGCAGCATCCAAAACGGGGCCGGTTCCCAAGCAGCCATACAAGGCAGGGACTGGCTAAGCGCCGTGTCCCCGGCCCCCTGCCTGGGGCTGTGGCCGGGCCCTGAGAGACCCTGTGATTTTACGTCCCTCCTCCTCCATGCAGGTGATTTCTCTGATCAGGCCTTGGCTCAAGAGAACAGTCCCTGGACAGCTAGGAAGGGAGCGCCCGTTGGGAACGTACAGAGAGTCCTGGGGTGAAGGGCCCTTTCCCCTTTAGGTTCCTTCCGGTTTGGGGAACCCCCGTAGGCAGGCAGTGGTGGGCAATGCAACTAGGGGCCATTACGGGTCTCGGGGGGCCCCCAGGGTCCCACCACTCACCCTCGGCCTCTTGGAGGCGGGACATGGGAACGGGGCTGGATCCAACCTGACCCTTCTCCTAGCAGAGTTTCTTTGAGGTTTCAAGGCTTACTCTGAAAACTCGCCTGCATTTTTTACTTTGAGTCTCTGACATTTTCTTGCCAACTTTACTATAAAATCACATGCAATTTTCCCCTTGAATCTGTGCACACAGTTTCAGTAGATCGGCTTCCTTAATCGCTTAAAAAATAGACACGAAACCCCTGCTGGGGGCCAGGGTCTGTGGGAGTCCTTTTCTTTACAGGGTTCTCAGGCTACTGGGAGATGAGTGATAGATATGTTCATAGGTAGACACAAAATAGAATTTCAGGTACTGAGGTGCCCAGCAGGGGAATGAAGTAAGGTGAGGGAGAGAGAGGGTGCCTCTGTGCACGAGAGTGGGGGGGAGTCAGGGAGGTGAGAGAGGCCATGGAGAACCGTGCACCTGGCTGGGGGCAGCCAGTGCAGAGGCCCTGGGGCCTCATCCATTCTCGGTGGTTGACAATCCTAGCCCCATTGCTTAGGTCTCAGAACTGAGCAGCTCGGCTCTCCTGGAGGACCCCCGGGGTGTCAGTGGCAATGCCGGCCCTGACTCTGGACCCCTCTTCCTAAGAAGAGGGTCTGAAACGGATACTCCCTCCCAATGTGCAAGGTCCTCCATAGACAGCTCACCAGGAAGCTGGACAGAGAATGCGGGTGGGTAAGGGAGGGCCAGGCCGTGCCGGGAGCCGGGGGAAGCCAGGTGCCTGTCGAGCAGACAGACAGACAGACAGGCAGGCAGGCAGGCAGGCGGCAGCCCGTGGAGGAAGTGGCTTAGCAGGTAGACAGGTAGCAAATGTGTACGGAAACCCCAGGCTGGCCCAGTCTCGTGGGCGGGCGGGGGGCCCGGTGCCGGCTGCCACATCTGAGGGGCAGCTCCTGGCACCTGTCCCGCCGGAGGAGGGGGAGGAGCTGCCGGGTCGGCCGGAGCTCCCGCTGGAGGCTCGCAGGGCTCCGGCTCCGCTGGGTGACGGAGAGGTTACTGCCTCCCTCCTTCAGCATCTCCCCCCGAAGCACCTCCTACCAGGAGGCTTGCTTCCCGGCTCTACAGAGGCAGGGCCTCCTTTGTTTTTAAGTTTTACTGAGATACAAGTGCCCATAAAGTCACCCACTTACAGCATGAATGCAAAGGCTTTTGGGGTGTTTGCAGGGTTGGGTACCTGTCACCACGGCCCATTTCAGAGCATTGCCGGCATCAGGAAGCAACCCGGCACTTTTAGCTATCGCTTCCCTATCCTCCCCACAGCCCTGAGCACCCACAAATCTACCTTCCGTCCCCATGGAGTTCCTGTTTCTCGAGAGCACTGCCTGTCCGGCCCGGTTCTGCTCATTCCTGCCTGGGGCTTCTCCCTCACGTCCATCCCACGGCCTTGTGCTTTATCCTCACAGCACCCCGGCGCGGTCAGTGCCGCCAATCCCATTTCACAGATGGGAAGCCTGAGGCTCAGAGTGCAAGCTGAGGTCCCTTTACGTGACCAGGGCAGGACGGGGGTCTGAACCTCGCCCTTGGTCTCCCCTTCGTCCTCCTCGGCTTAAACTGCAAAATCCCCACCGCCCCTGAGATGGGAGCCCCAGCTTATGAAAACTTGCCTCCCCTCCAAGCCTTTGACCACACGGTCCCTCTGCCCCCAGTGCCCTCCCTGCCTTCTGTCATGAACCCTCGCTCACTCCCCCGAGACCCCTTTCCAGTGTTGCTTCCTCCAGGAAGCCCTCCGGCACAACCCTGCCTTCCCTCTCCCCAGCTCCGACCCCTTGGCTGTGAGACCAGGAGGCATCCGGCCGAAAATCTTAAAAATAAGTCCCGTAAACAAGTCATTGGGTGCGTTAAAGGCTCTAATCGGCCAGGATCGCGATGAGGAGCCTGATAACCTGGCTGTTTTGTGCCAGCGAGCCCTGCGATGACATGGGCCGTTCTTCTGAGAAGCACACACACTCGAGGCCCCAAAACCACCCTCGCCCTGCCGCTGATAGCAGATAACAGCCCTTGAGCTGCGGTTTTCACAGAGATCAAACTTGTGGTGCCAGGTCGACCGAGCAGAGCGAGATCAAAACAGTATCTGGGCCCGGCCACGGTCAGGAGCAGAGGGGCACACGTGGGGTGCTCGGGGACACCGGGGGGAGGCAGGGCCCCCAGCACAAGGCAGGAGTGTATCGTGTTGGTACCACGCGCACAATACCATGGGGCTTTTTCCGTCCATATCACAGATGGCAAAAGTGGTGGCCTGCTGATGCCCGTGCCCCCTTCCCTGGGTCTGGCTTGGCCTTTTGGGTCTCAAATGCCCTTTGCTTTAGAGATGGGGCTCAGGAGTAGTGGAGTGAGCCCCCATCAGGCCTGAGATTGTCCGTGGGAAATGTGTGAGGCTGAGTGCTGGTAGCTCAGTTCCCTCTGTCCAGCATGGTGGCCTCTTTGCTGCCACAAAGTCAAGTCTCTGTAAAGGGGCAGCACGTGGGGGGCAGTTAAGTCTTCCTGGGTTCAGACTTCAAGGTTGGCAGTTGTTGCCTATGGCCTTGGGCCCGGAGAGGCCGTCTTAACTCAGCGCTGCTGGAGACAGCCTTGGTTCCAGAATGCATCTATGCTTTTCCACACAGTTTCACACTGTTCCAGCTTCCTCGGGCAAGCTTGGATTCTCTGCACCCTGAGGGGTCCCAGGGCAAGTATGAAGGGTCTGAAGCTCCAAAGGCAGGGCTGGGTCTGCACAGCAGCTGTACTGTGCCGGGCCCTGTCCTGGGTACGTCCATGGGCACGCTTGGGATCAGCTCCCTTGCTGAGGCCCACCAGGTGCTGTGGTCTGGGCCCGGCTACCCTCTGACTCCATCTTCTTCCACTCCCCACTCACCAGCCGCCCTCCTGTTCCAAGATCACACTAGGCACAGCCCTGCCTCAGGACCTTTGCACTGGCTGTTCCTGCAGCTGAGAACGCCATTCCATTGGCTCATTCTCTCCCCCGCTGCAGGTCTGAGCTCAGACAAGGAGGCCCTTCTTGATCTTCCTGACTAAAATAACCTTCCTAGGTCCACCCACCTCCTTATCCCGATTTGTTTTTCTGCAGCATTTTTCGGTTTTACCTGATGTAATTTGCATGTTTATACATCTATTGTTTTCCTCCCCATGATCAGGGATCCTGTCCCCGAGCCGGGCACGCCGCTGCAGCTGCATATGAAATCGTTGTGACCAGATGTAAAAAGTCCAGCAGAGGTGTGGGGAGGGGAGGGAGCTGACTGGGGTGGGGGGAGGGCCGCAGGCGGTCACCGAAATCTCGTATCCTGACCTTTTGTTTTTCTGCTCCCCCGATGGGGGTTTGGGTGTTGCTGTGTGTTCGTGTCCAGCTCACTCTTCAAGCTTTTTATTTGGGAATAATTTCAGGCTTCCAGAACGGTCACACAGGCAGCACAGGGAGCCCTGTATGTGCTCCCTCCCGCTTTGCCCATCGATGTTTGACCTCCTCACGGTACCGCTGCCGAACCGAAGCAACCAATGCGGGTGCATTTGTGCCGCCATTAATGGAACGCCAGACTTTGTCTGAACATCATAAGCTTTCCTGCTGGTGTTCTTTCTCTGTCCCAAGATCCCGCACGGCATTTCAGTGCTCCGCTGTTTTTCAAATACACGTTTCAGGGGCCCCTGGGCGGCTTAGTCGGTTAACCGTCCGACTTTGGCTCAGGTCATGATCTCACAGCTCGGGAGTTCGAGCCCCACGTCGGGCTCTGTGCTGACAGCTCAGAGCCTGGAACCTGCTTTGGAATCTGTCTGCCTCTCTCTCTGCCCCTCTCGTGCTTGCGCTCTGTCTCTCTCTCAAAAATAAACATTAAAATTTTTTAAAATTAAAATTAAAAAAATAAAATACAGATTTCATGTATCAGAACCCCAGCCGGAGAGTTTTTGAGTGGGGGGCCGGGTGGTGCCTGCCAACCTTGGTGAGGCCGTCGCTGAGCAGGGCCCCCAGGTTGGGGGGCAGGTTGGTGGGGGCCAGGGAAGAATTGAGACTCTATCTGAGAAAGAGTCTCCTGACCCTGGACGCAGCCAGGACAGGGGTTCCACTAGGCAGCCTGGTAGGCAGTGAGCACCCCGTCGTGGTGGCATGTAAGGAGGCTCTGTTTGGGTTCCTGGAGGAGATTCGAGTAGGCCTCCGGTCCATTGGACAGGACAAGCAGGAGCCCGAAACTTCCCATTCGTGCCTCGGGAGAACTTTCTGGAGCCCGTCTGCCGGTTCTCCCCGGGATCCGCCCCCATCCCTGTCTGTCTGCAAGTCTGAGGAGCTCAGTTTTCATGCCGAACAAGCGGGTCTCGTCTCCACGCCTCGGTTGCCCCTGTCCGTCAAACAGAGTTTCCCACTCTGCACGCAGTAGGAGGGCTATCACCAAAAAGACAAAAGTGAGCCAATGTTGGCAGGGGCGTGGAGAAGCTGGAAGCCTCCCGCGTTGCAGGGAGAACGTAGAGTGATTCTACTCCGTGGGCGAGAATTTGGTGGCCCCCCCAAAGTTGATCATGGAGTTACCATATGACCTAGGAGCCCCACTCGTAGGTATAGACCCAAGAGGTGGAAACAGGCATCCACGTAAAAACCTGTACACGCACGTTCATAGTAGCACCACTGACATTCGCCAAAATGTGGGAAGCAACCAAATGGACATCAAAGGGTGAATGCGCAGGGGTGCCCGGACGGCTCCGGCCATGATCTCACGGTTCGTGGGCTCGAGCCCTGCGTCAGGCTTTCTGCTGTCAGCACGGAGCCCTCTTTGGATCCTCTGTCCCCCCACTCCCTCTGTCCCTCCAGTACGTGCTCTCTCTCCTCAAAATAAATAAACGTTAAAAAAATATTTTTTTTCTTTTTCCAAGTGAATCAGAACTTAATTTTTGACATCAAGACCATCTTTTTTAGAAAGGATTAATGGATAAACATGTGGTCCCTCTGCACAACGGAATATTATTCAGCCATAAAAAGGATCGAGGCGCCGATTCAAGCTACGACGTGGGTGACCCTTAAAAACATCGTGCTGAGGGCCAGAAGCCAGACACAAAAGGCCACAGGTTGTTTGCTCTCATTTATATGAAATGTCCCCAACAGACGAATCCGTAGAGACGCAAGGTGGCTGCCAGGGGCTGGGGGAGGGGCAGGGGAGGGGCAGCGACGGCTCTTGGGGACGGGGTCTTGTTTCAGGCTGGTGGAAACGTTCTGGAATTTGGTAGAGATGATGGTCGCTGAACAGAGGGAAAGGGCTCAAAACCACTGAATTGTGTTCTTTGAAATGGTTGAAATGATGATCTTTGTGTTCCATGACTTTGATCTCCATTTTTAAAAGTCAAATTAAAGAACATAAAATAAAATAAAATAAAAATCAGAGCCAGCCTCTGTGAGCGCCTGGGGCGGGGGGTGGGGTTCGCACATGCCGTCCCCTCCCCCTTCCTCTGGCCCAGCCACCAGGGCAGATTTGGGGTCTGGGGCTCACGGAGCACTCTGAGGCCAGGCGGGCACTGGCAGCCAGCCTGGTGGGGGCCGCTCGGGGTCCAGCAGCCCTCTCCCACCCACTATGCCCCGGTGGCTGCCGCCCAGGCTAAGGTTAGGTAAAGGGGGAAGTGGGGCCTTTCGAGGTCGCTGGGCCCCTGGATTTGCATTGGCCACTTTTACATAAAAATCTTTCCAAGCTGTGCCCAGTGGGCCCTGAAGCCGGCTGGGGGTCAGGCTGTGCACGGGGGCCAGGCCTGCCGGAGCTTCTGCAACACCAGGCCCAAGCCGCCGGTTCCTGTTTTGGGGGAATGTTATCACGCTGGCTTCTTAGAAAGAGCCCGAGGTGGGGGCCTGGCTACTCCTGGCAGTTGACTCTGCCCTCTTTTTCCCTGGGGTGGTGATGCCAAGGTCATCGGGGATGTGAGGGGGCCCGGAGAGAGGATGACAGTGACCATTGATGGGGCACTTCCTATGTCCTGAGCTTTCTGTGAGCCGTGAGTTATCTCCTAGGACCCCTATATGATGCATCATCCCAGACCTGTCACTTTAGCTGAGGACCTGGGACCCCTGGAAGTGTGGTGGCCGGACTGGGACCAGCTGCTACCATGGTGCTGAGACCGGGCTGATAAAGCCCCCACCCCACCCTCACCACTGCCGCCTTGAGAGAAGACAGGGAGCTGACCCGCCACCCTTCATTTGATTCAGGCAACAAATATTCCCTGAGCACCTCCAGGTGCCAGGGTGCAGGCTGGGAGCCGGAAACTCGATGGGGAATGAGCCAAGGAGGTCTCACCCTCCTGATGATTGATGGCCGCCGGCCAGGGGACAAGCAGAGCCAAAGGAGCAAGGTGACTCCGGGCAGTAGAGGGGGGTGATGGGCGGGATGGCGGCGGGGTCCCAGAACCGCGGGAAGGGGCCAGGAGGGCCAGGGAGGCAGGGCAGGGGCGGCTTGGCGGTGAGCGGGCCCCTGCTTTGCACAAGGAAGGTGTCCCCTGACACACGTCTCTTCCTCAATGTTCTCTTTTCTGCTTCAGTTTTAGCCCCACAGGCCTGAATTTGCATTACTGGGACGTTTCTTTTTAAAACTCCTACCTTCCACCCTCTCTGATGACTCTCTCTGGGTGCGGGTCCGGAGATGCCACCAGCATGGGCAAAGGGCTTCCTCCCCAGCTTCAGGCTTCTCTGAAAAGCCACCCCCCCACCCCCGCCCTGTGCCACAAGGTCCTGGGTTATGAAATGGCCCCTGGGCTGTCCGGGTGCCCTCTGGCCCATAGGACTCACTGCCTATTAAGCGCCCCCTGCAGGGGGCGATGACCTCCTGGACCCCCCTTTCACATAGGAGGACACTGAGGCCCGTGAGCTCAGATCGGGACTCAAACCCACGGTGCCTGGCTGCTCACTGGGTACTTTCCACCCTCCAGTCCCGGGGGACATTGGACCAGAAAGAGAGGGGTCCCGGGAGTGCCTGTCCTGGCTCTCCCTGACATGAAGCCAAGCAGCCTCAGTTTCCCCCTATGTCAAATGGGCTGAGCACCCCTCATTTGCTCCTGTTTGTGGCCTTTACATGTGTCCACCTCATGTCACCAGCCGCCACTTAGATCTCTTGATGGCATTGCATTGGCCGCATGGTAACGTCCCCAGGCTTGGCTGTGGCTTTTGAGGCTCTACACGGCCAGTCCACGTGGGCCCCTGCCAGGTCCCTAAACCCATCAGGCTGCCTCAGGACCCAGGTCTTTGCACCTGCTCTGACTGTCCCCCGGAATACCCTTCCTGCGTCCCTCCATGCCCCACACGTACGTACAGCCTACTCGCCAGCTGGTCCCAGCCTGACGTCAAGCTGTCTTCTTCCCTTTCCTTCTCTCTGACCATTTGATTCACGAATGACATACGGACATAAAAGTGCCTAATCCTACAGACTCAACCCCATACATTTTCACAAAACAAACTCACCTCTGTAACTACCCCCTAGTTCAAGGAACACACCATTCCCAGCCTCGCCCTCTCCCGATAAAGCTCCCTTCCGATCTGTGATTACATGAGGGGCCCTTGCCCGTGACATAGCTGCTCAGCAAGCTGCTGGATTTATGGGTTGCATTAATAAAGTATAGACTCCAGAATGAGGGAGGTGATTTCCTTCCTCATTCCGGGCTGGTCAGAGCAGGCAGGAAGCTGCCTCTGCCAGTTTGAAAGGGGGTGGACATGTGGCAGAGGGTTCAGGGAAGACCATCTACCATCATGGTGTGTGTGTGTGTACACTTCCAAGTGATGCTCTGGAAGAGGGCATGTTTAACCTCGACAAGGACAGACCCAGGCCCCTGTCACCTGCTCCAGGTGGCTCAGTGACAGAGCAGGGTAGGGCTGGAGTCACCAACGCTCATTGGCCCGTTCTGGGCTCCAGAGCAGGCTGCTTTGGATGGTAGTGAGCATCCTGGCAGGAAAGAGAGGTGAGCCCAGTGCCCCCTTGGCAGCTCAGAACCCCGGCTGGCCAGGACAGGGTGGTTTTGCCCCCCACTCCCCCACCAGGCCTCTTAGAAAGGTAGGCACGGAGCACTCAGAGGGCATGCAGCCACCCCGAGACCTTCCTCGGGGGCACATAGAGCCCCAGAACCGGACCGCGGCTTGTCCAGATCATCTGGCCCAAAGCAGCTTTCCAAGCGCAGACCTAGCTTGGAGCTCTAGCTTTGGGTGGAGTTCAGGTCGGGTTATATCTGGCGCGGCCGTTCCCTCTCGCCGGCTGCAGCTGCCCGGGGTGGGGACGGTGGGGCCAGGCTCCGCCACTCGCACTGGCTGCTGGCCTGCAGGTGCTGGGCCGGCCATTTACATAGCCACGCTTGGCCTCCCCCGCCTGGCTCACTGGCCCGCCCCCTCACCTCTCACCAGGAAAAGGCTGGGGGTCTGAGAGCCGGAGTGACTCCGAGCCCCACTGAGCTCTCTGAGTATTTTTATTTCACTTCTGCGTTTCACTTTTACTGTCCTGGGTGAAATGTGCGTGTCAGTCCGCCCCCCTCCCCTGTAGCAACTGGGGCCTGGATGGCTCCGTTCTGTGCCAGCCAGGGGTGGGGGTGGGCAGCAAGTAGACCCGGGTTTGGATCCCATCCCTAGCCACCGGTTGGCCTGTGGCCCCTGGAGTTGCACTTGAGACCCCAGAGCCTCCTGGGAGGTGGCTGGGGCTCAGGAGGAGAGCCCAGGTCTGGGCTCTGATGCGGCCCTGCCTTGGTCTGCTGTGTGGCCTCAGGAAAGTCTCTTCCCCTCTCTGGGCCTCATTTCTCTCTTCTGTAAAACAGCCACATCCTCACGATGTTGTCTCTCTGACCTAGCACTTGTGCAAGGTCTGGATGGGTGCCTGTCCAGGGGCTTTTGCGGGCAGGGAAGAGGAGGGGAGGCCTGGGGGCGGGGAGGGGCGGGCCCAGTTGTATGTCCTTGAATTTGAGAAGCTTGAGCTTGTGTAAGGATCTCAGCGTGAGGCCAGCTTAAAATGCAGATTCATGGGCCCTGCCAGGTATGCGTCAGGAGTCACATCTGTGTGTCTTGGGACAGGACCAAGGGGAGGCTGTGAAGAGGGGAAACTGAGGCACAGAGAGGCGAAAGCGCTCGCCCAGAGTCGCTCGGTGAGCAAGTGGCTGCACCAGGATGGGACGCGGGGCTTCTTGGTCCAGGACGCAGCTGCCCCTGCGGCTCTGGGCTCCCAGGTGCCCGTGTCCCGGCGGCCGCACGAGCGGCAGGGGCTGCTGCGGAACACGAAAGCTCAGGCTTCCCCCGGGAACAGCTTGGAGCCGAGTCTGGGTTTATATAGTGGCTCCCAAAATATCTGGCTTCGGATAGGCCAAGGCTGACGAGGGTGCGGCTGGCCAATGCCGTGGCTTCCTGTCCTGCCAAGATGTTTCCTGCCGATAGCTGGGACCAGTGGCCTTATCTCTGACCCCAGGGCCACTGGGAGGACAACCCCCCCCCCGGCCCCCCACCATTCACACACAGGGGACAGGCTGTTCTGGCCCAAACAGGGGCTGAAGGGACCCAGGGGGAGGTCAATGCAAGCAGGCCCTGGCAGGTGGTGGGTTATTCAGCCAATACACACAACACACAGGTTTTGGGAAGGAGCACTGTACTCGGAGTCCAATGCTCCGGAACTGAGTTGTGAATCTGGACCTTAACGGCTGTGTGACCCTGGGGTGTTGGGTCCTGACTCTCAAAATTACTCTCATCCATTAAGTGGGGGTAGTGGTGTCTCCAATTTCTTTTAATACTTCCCACCCTGGGGCCCCCCAGCCTAGCCCCTCGAGGATTCCCTTGTCTGAAGAAGACAGAGCTCGGCCCAGTGCCCCCCTAGTCTCGCAACATCAAGGCTCGGCTGGAGGGAACTGGGTGTCCATCTGGGTTGACTCCCTGGAGGAGGGGTCACAGCTGGGGTTTCACGGATGTGTAGGAGCTCACAGGACAGAACTCGTAAAGGGACGGGCAGGCTGAAGGAACAATGTGAGTGAATGCTTGCAAAGTGCCGCGCTCCCCGTTTCACAGAGGAGACTGAGATTCAGGGAGGAAATGATGCTGTGGTTCTGAAACTTGACCCTTGCTGCTCAAGACCCGAGCTCCTTGGCGGGGAGGAACATGTCCCCTCTCAGGGGGGACCCTGGGACGTCAGGAGTTGTTTAGATTTCAAAATTGATTTTATGGTACCTTCAAGTGGCCTACATGAATAACTCAATAGGCTTAATTGGTGAAAGTGTGACACATTTTCTTGCCCTTCTGTGTCCTGCTAATTCACTGCCCCTGCTAATTCACCTCTGTCTCATCAGCTCGGCTGTGGGGCTGCCAAGGTCTCCGAGGTCCTGACGGCTGGCGCTGGGGGTCTGATCAGAGCCCCAGGGAGGCAGGGGCTTTGCCCAGGTGCCGGCCGAGGTCTGAGAGCGGGTCTCTGGCGCTGCCTCTGTCTTGCCGTGTGGCTTCAGGGAGGTTATCTGCACCCTCACTGCCTTTGGAGAGGCCAAGGCGCCCCAGCACCCCAGGACTCTCTGCCCCAGAAGGCCCAGCCCCCACTCGCTCACCCCATCCTTCCCTCGCTGCTCCGCTTTGGGGCTTTTGCACACAACGCAGGAAGGGTCAACGGGGAAAGAGGCCAGGGAGCCTTTGGTTTGGGTCTCCTCCTTAATGTTTCTCAAGAGATGTGAGCAAAATGTTGACCTTTGCTCTGTACCTCGGCACTGCCTCTGTGGGCCTGAGCCACTTGGTCTCCTGGTTGGAGGCCATGAAAACGTGTGTCAGAAGGACTCAAATACACGGACGTGAATATTCACAGCAGCCGAAACGTGGAACAGGCGAGTGGATAAACAGTGGAATAGTACTCAGCCAGAAAGAAGGACAAAGCTCTGACACACCCTACAACGTGGATGCGCCCCCAAAACATCGTGCAGTTAGTTAAAAGGAGCCAGAGACAAAAGACCACATAGAGCATGACCCCATTTATATGAAACGTCCCCAAGAGGCAAATCCTTGGAGAAAGCCAATTGGTGGTTGCCGTGGAGCTTAGGGGAGGAGGAGGGGAAGTCACTGCCTAATGGGCACAGGGTTTCCTTTAAAGATGATGGAGGGGCGCCTGGGCGGCTCAGTCCGGCTTCCGCTCAGGTCACGATTTCACGGTTCGTGGGTTTGAGCCCCGCGTCAGGCTCTGTGCTGACAGCTCAGAGCCTGGAGTCTCCTTCAGATTCTGTGTCTCTCTCTCTCTCTGACCCTCCCCTGCTCACACACTCTCTTTTTGTCTCTCAAAAATAAATTAAAAACATTTAAAAAAATTTAAAGGTGATGGAAATGTTCCAGAATTAGATGTTAGTGGCGGCTGCACAACTCTGTGAAGGCATAAAATGCTGCTGAATTGTTCGCTTTAAAATGGTTCATTTCAGGAGGCACCTGGGTGGCTCAGTCAGTTGGTGGACCGACATCGGCTCAGATCATGATGGTGTGTTCCTGAGTTCGAGTCCTGTGTCGAGCTCTGTGCTGACAGCTCGGAACCAGGAGCTGCTTCAGATTCAGCGTCTCCCTCTCTCTCTCTGCCCTTCCCCTGCTCGTACCCTGTCTCTCCTCTCTCTCTCTCTCTAAAATAAATAAAACATTAAAAAATAAAATAAATGGTTTATTTCATGTTATTTGAATTTCACATCAGCTTAAAAATAAGATTTTTTAAAAACTGTGTGGCAATTTCTCAGGAGTGGTTTCTGGGTGGTTTTAAAATTTTTTAACGTGAACCTTTGCACTGTTTTCTGATTTTTTTAAATTAAATTTAATTTTATTTTTTGGCCTGTGGGTAGGATAGGCTCCCCCACTACCTGCAGTCAGTGCTTGATAGAAAAGCCCAGTTGCAGGAACGGGAGTGGGGGCCCTGATGGTGACACCGGCGCCCAGGACTGAGTGCGTTAACTCTCCCAGCCTGCACCGTGCCCCCAGGTCCCCTCCCAGAGGCTTCCCTGAGAGGCAAGCACGGTGGTGAGCCCATTTCCCAAAGAACACACTGAGGCTCAAATGCCCAGGGCACACTAGGTCCGCTGGTTCCGGCAGCACTGACTCCACGCCCCCCAGGACCCTCCCCTGGGTCCGGCCCCTCCCTTGTCAGCGGTGGCGCGCAGGGGACTGCAACGTGACCGCATGCCTCCACTCACGCACCCCCTCACGTGGCCTGGGGCCTGCTGGGACGCAGTGCCAGGTGCAACCTGTTTCTCTTGGAAGGGAGCGGAGCCAGGAGTGGGATAGGAAATGCTCTCAGCGTCTGAGGGCAGGCGACACGGGGCTGGAGAGTTCTGGACTTCGGTGGGGAGAGGGAGCTCCCCGGGCTGTTGGTCTCAGGGGCTGGCCCGCTCCCTGCCGAGTGACGCTGGGGCTGTCACCTCCGCTCTCTGGCCTCAGATTCCTTCTGTGACACGGGCTGCACAGCAGTCTCTGCCTCTCGGCAGAGGGGAACCCCACTCTTCAGACCGAGGTGGGGACAGAGAGGGCTGTTTGCATCTTAGATGGGAGACACTGGTTTTAAAGCAAATAATCAACAGGAGGGCAGTTCCTCAAAAAGTAAAAATAGAATTGCAGCCGTGAATGGCTGAAGGAGACGTGGCACGCATGCGGGATGGGATGGTACGCAGCCTGAAAAAGGACGGGCGTGACACAGGGTGCCACGTGGATGGGTCTGGAGGCCACAAAAGGGCGAATAGGTGTGATCTCACCTGTCAGAAGGTCCCTGGAGTCGCTGTCGGACTCACAGAGACAGTTGATGGTGGGCACCAGCGGCGGGAAGGGGGGGGGGAGGGGAGCTAGTGTTCACCAGGTACAGAGGTCCAGCTTGGGAACATGAATGAGTTCTAGAGACGAATGGCGGTGGCGGTACAGCCATGTGCATGTACTTAACACCACCGAACTGTGTGCTTAAAGATCATGAATCTTATGTTGTGTAATTTACCACAGTTAAAAAAAAAAACCTGGCAGCCTGAGGATCCTTCCTGTTGGGGGTGCGGTGGGGTCAGCTGCACTAGAGGATTTCCTCAAGCCCCTGGCAAGGTTTGGCTCAACCTGCAGAACCGCCTCCTCCAGGCAGCCCTCTCTGATCTTCCTGGTAGGGCCTAGTTCTGCCACTAGGACCCCCAGCCCTTCTTCTGGCTAATTCCTGAGTGAGCCTAGGCTGGGGTGAGGGGCCGGGCAGTGGGGAGCCCCGCTTTGAGGGTGGAAGAGTAGACAGCAGCAAAGGAAGGGACATGGAGGGGACCAAGACCCCTTTGCTCAGTAGGCATTGTTGACTCACCCGCCCACACCTGCCGGGTGGCCCAAGGAGACCCCAGCGTGGGGACAGAGCGAGATATGCATTCCTGTGGCCAGGACCGGACGGGGGCTGCGGGGCCCAGGGGGCCCCGTGACCAACGGCGACTCTTGAACCTGGCCCGGCCTTCAGTGGGGTGTAAGGAGCCCTGCGGGGAGAAGCAGACGACGCAGAAAAGGTGGTCCTTTCACAGGCCAGATGTGAAAGGGAGCGTGTGTCTGTGCATTGTGTTCGTTTCTCTGCTCTGCGTCTCCTCGTGTCTGTGCGTCGCAGGCCCCTGTGCCGTATGTGCGCATTTTCTGTCCCATGTGTGTCCACGTGCGTATGTGGCAGTTTTGAGGAACTGAATCCTCTAGTCGGATGTGTTTGCTACCCAGAGGGTGTGGGAGGCTCCTCCATGCGGCCTCCCGCCCTGCAGCCCCGCTGTCCCCAGGCCTTCTGGGCTCTCCAGCCACACCCCAAACCTGACCTCTTCTCTCCCTCACCCTCCGCCCCGGGGCCCCCGACTTCCCTCCTGCCTGACCTCTCCTCCCCCATTGGCTGCCAGGGGAAGACGTGAAAACCTAAAGCCTCTGCAGCCCCCATCCCTGGCTCCAAGTCTCTGCCCCCCGTCTCAAGTCTCTGTCTCCCCAGAGGGCTCTCTGCAACATCCAGCTGGGCCTCCCTGCCCCCTCATCCGATCCCCATGTGGCATGAGCATGGATCTATCTGTCCCCCTCACCCCTCTGCCCCCAGGGGAGGGGTTTTGTCTGGCTCTTTGCCTCCCTGCATTGAGAACAAGGCCTGGTACAGAGCAGGTGCTCAGTAATCACCTGAATGAATGAGGGTGGGGGAGGGGCTGGAGAGTGTGGGTCTGGGCCTGGTTGGGGGACACATGCTGGGGAGTTGGTGAAACCCCATAAGCTGGGCACCTCACGGTCTGGGAAGCATCCCTTTGATGGACTGGACTGAGGGGCATGTGTCATCTACGGGGTGGGAACCGTCAGGGGCTGGGCTCATCCAATGCAGTGGCTTAGGCTGGGTGAGGTATGGGTGGGGGAGGCGAGAAGCGGGCGGTGGGTGCAGAGGGGAGACTCAGGAGGCGGAGGAGAGAGCCAGGAACATCACTGATTGATGTGGGGGAAGGTGAGCCTCGATTTCCCGTTTGTGCCGCGAAATAGCTGGGCCAGTGCTCACGGAAGCAGGAGAAGACCCTCAGGGTGAGGAGGAGGAGAAGCGGGGTGTCAGGAAAAACACCCAGCTCTTCTGAGGACCCCTCTACCCCGTGGTCTTTCCTGCGATGCCGGAGAACCTGGAGACGACCTCGTTTCAGGGTCAAGTTGAGAAGAGGATCCATCTGAGCGGTGGAGATGGAGCAGTGGGGGGAGACGTTGGCGCAGAAGCCAAGGACGGAGGAGGCGGCTCAACGAAGGCGGTGTGGTCAGCGCCGCCCTGGAGGCCCCCAGCCCAGCCTGACTGTGGGTGGGAGTCCGGCTGCGGCGGGTGAGGTCGCGCAGGGACCACAGCGCCCCCTCGCGGGGCTGCGGTGAAAACGCCTGGTAACACTAAGTGCTGGTGAGGACCTGGAGGAGCACACGGAGTGCTCCCTCGCTGCCGTGGCAGGCAAGATGCTCAACCACCTTGGAAGGCTGTTTGACCATGTCTCCTGGAGCCAAACACGGATCTCCCCTCCCCTCCGACCCAGACATCCTAGCCGCGGGTGTTCACCCGCAAGAGAAGAACACAGGCCGCAGCCCCAGACGTGCTGGGAGCGGTTCCATCCCAAGAGCCCCGAACACAAACCCCAGAGTGCGTCAGCAGGGCACCTGGGCCACAAGCCACCCTGGCATCCCATGAAATAGTATGCAGCGGGGATGAGGGGGAGGACACACATGCGTCTCAAAGGCATGGAGCCGAGCAGAGGTAGCCCGACCCGAACAGGCTCGCTGTGGGGTCTGCCTGAATTGGAGAACAGGGAGGTGAAGCAGTGGCGGTAGCTGTGAGGACCGTGGCTCCCTCTAGAGGGGCTGGAGGACGATTGAGGGAGCCTAGGGGGCGGGCTGGGGGCGGGGAGCGGAGGGAGGGGTGTTAGGTTTTGATCTGAACGCACAGAGGTCAACACGCATCCGGCTTCACACAAGAAATGAATATTTGGTACATTTTGCTGCTTTGTGGTATCACGATCCAAAAGTGAATATACAGGGGGCGCCTGGGTGGCTCAGTGGGTTAAGCGTCAGACTTCAGCTCAGGTCATGATCTCCCGGTTAGGGAGTTCGAGTCCCACATCGGGCTTTGTGCTGACAGCTCAGAGCCTGGAGCCTGCTTCGGATTCTGTGTCTCCCTCTCTCTCTGCCCCTCCCCCGCTTGCATTCTATTCTCTTTTGCAAAAATTAAAAAGATTTAAAGAAACCCAAAAGTGCATATACATAGTCTCTTAAACAAAAAAATTGGGTGGACTTTAAATACACGAACTATCAGTAGCATTAAAAGCATGTGGTAGGGGCGCCTGGGTGGCTCAGTCGTTAAGCTTTCGGCTTTGGCTCAGGTCATGATCTCACAGTTTGTGGGTTTGAGCCCCGTGCTGGGCTCTGTGCTGATAGCTCAGAGCCTGGAGCCTGTCTTCAAATTCTGTATCTCCCTCTCTCTCTGCCCCTCCCCTGCTTGAGCTGCCTCTCTCTCTCAAAAATAAATAAAAAACATAAAAAGAAAAAAAAAGCATGTGGTAAAAAGGGTGCCTGGGTGGCTCAGTGGGTTAAGCATCAGACTTCAGCTCAGGTCATGATCTCACCCTCTATGAGTTCGAGCCCTGTGTCGGGCTCTGTGCTGACAGCTTAGAACCTGCAGCCTGCTTTGCATTCTGTGTCTTCCTCTCTGTCTCTGTCCCTCCCCCATTCACATTTTGTCTCTCTCAGCAATAAATAAACATTAAGTAATTTTTTTAAAAAAGCACGTGGTGATGTGGATAGAACCACTGCTCTAAGGTTTGGGAGCGCAGGGAGGCGGGGGGGGGGGTGCTGGGGTCACTGTGAAGAGAGGCTGCGCTCACTCGGGGCTGAGCAGGGGCTGAGGGGACAGGCAGGTTGGCACATTGGAAAGTGCTCCTCCAAAAGAACTTGCCAGAAATTTCCGGGCACTGTTTGCCCAGTTTGGCCAGGTGCCATGGGCTTGTAGCCTTATTAAAAAACAAAACAAAACAAAACAGAAAATAGCGAAATCCCTCAAAAAATGAAGCGTGAATTTCCATATGGTCAGCAATTCCCCTCAGTATAGACCCCAAAGAACTGACGGCGGGGACTCAACAGATACTTGCCACCATGTTCACGGCCGTGCTAGTCACAGTCCCCAAAAGGTGGAAAGAACCCAAGTGCCCCTCAGCGGCTGAGCGCGTGAGCAAACGTGGTGGGTCCATGTGGTGGCACGTTAGTCATAACAAGGAGTGAAACGCTGGCACGCGCTGCAGTGTGGACGAAGATTTTGCAGAGCGAACGGAGTCACTCGCAAAGGCACAAATACTGAATGATTCCATTTCCATCAAGTGTCCAGAAGAGGTAAATGGGCAGAGGCAGAAGGGCAGACTGGGGGTTGCTGGGGCTGGGGGAGCGGGGTGGGGGGCGACTGCTCATGGGGAAAGGTTTCCTCTTGGGGCAATAGAATGTTCTAGAATTAGAAGGAGGTGGTGGTTGCATAATACTGTGAATGCCCTAAATGCCACAGATTTGCTCATCTGAAAATGGTTAACTCTATGTCGTGTGAACTTCACCTCAGTTGAAGAACGATGACAGTTCGGTGGCCCTGTGGTCTTTGTGCTTTCTGGAAGGACTGTGGCCCCTGGAGAGGGCAACTGATTAGTTTGCGCTTGGTTGACAACACTTCCTTCTTCAAGAGACTTTTTCTGCCAATGAAACGGCATGCAGTGGTCCCAACACGGACTAGGAACCAGGCCCAGAGAGGGTAAGGGGCCTGCTCAAGGCCACACAGCAAGGGAAGCTGGTCTGTGGGGCTGAGTTTTAGACTGGGGGCCCTGGGACGGCCTGGCTGAGAGGCAGGCCCAGTTCCCTGTTTGTTGAATAAGGAGCTGGAAGGACATGGGTGAGGGGCGCCCCGCCTGCCCTCCTCCAAGGCCCCTCCCCCCTCCCCCCCAGAGGGCAGCCAGAGCAGGCTGGGTGGCCAGCACTGGGAATAGGGCACCTGAGGACTGTTCGGGCCTGTCTTTGGGCCTCAGTTTCTCCTGTGTACAGTGAGGGCTGCAGGGTTCAGGCAGGCACTGGGCGACCTGCCCTGAGCTGCGGTTCCCTGAGGCCAGGGGGTCAGCTTGATGTGGTTCTTCTGGCAGGGACAGAACGGCCCCTGGGGATCACCACCCGGAGACCAGGGCCCCCAGTCGCCTCCACCCCCGTCTGCTGCTTCCCTAGCCTCTTCCACTGGGTCCGAGAGGGTACCACAGGCCATCGGGGGCATTCAGGACCTGTCACCTTTGTGACCTTTCCCAAGCCTCAGTGTCCACATCTGTCACAGTCCAGCTGCAGTGAGGACCCCCAGGAGGAATAGCAGGGGTCCGGGCAGCCCTGTGTGCAGAGAGGACCTGTCCCCAGCGGCCTGAGTCCTGGGTACCCACCTGTTGATTTCTGACCTATAGGCGCCCCCTTGTGGCGATGACTGGCAGAACCTGGTGTGCGTCCACGGGTCCCCGTCCCAGCCCCACGTTGGGGGCTGGAGCCTGGGGAAACAGCAGTGACCAACCAGACAGGGAGCCCTGCCTTTGAGGGCCTTCTAAGGTCGGTGGCGGACACAGGAAAAAGTGGAACAAAGGGCAGTTGCACGTAGGGACACACGTGGGGACAAGCTGAAGTGGCAGGTGGAAGGCAATATTCTAGTTGAGCTGTGGGTGTCAGGGAGGCAGCCCTTCCCAGGCGGCACCCACCACAGAAGGGTGCCCCAGGAAAGGACTGCAGGTACAAAGGCTCAGAGGAGAGACAAGCTTGGGGCAGAGAGGCAGGGGTGGCAGGAGCGGAGGGAAGGAGGGTGTGAGTGGAAGCCAGAGCCGGGACTGGGCTGGACCCACACGATGAGGGGTTTCACTCTTGAGGGCACTGGGGAGCCAAGGTGGGATCTGGAGCAGGGAGAAACAGGATCTGAATTGCAACCTTGAGAGCCATCTTAGGCCATCACAAAAACACCGATGATATCCGTGTATTGAACAAATCTCCATGTATGAACCACTGACCGGAATTCTCCGGCTTCCCATGGTCTCTGGCAGTCTCTCTCCACCCTAGAGCGTACTGCGGTCCAGAATCTGGAGTTAGTCCTTCCTTCGCATGGTGTATACTTTGTTACATACTATGTTGGCCATGAACAATATCTGTGTGATTTTAAACTCTGTATAATGGGACAACATCCTCCTGCAATTTGCTCATCACTAATATCGTTTGTATTTGTAAACTATTGATAGTTTTATTTTTCAAGCTTTGAAGAACTGAGGAAGTTTCTCTCCAACCCACAGCCTCCCGCCCCCAGCAGTAGCTGCATCGCTCGTGCCCGAGCTCCCTTCCGTGGTGGCATGCAGCGGGCTTTTGTGCCTTTTTGTCGCTGTGCCCCATCCGGCTGAGCGGGGCATCCACATCGTCTGAGTTTCCAGTTTGGGGCCATCATGAGTCGGGCCGCTGTGAACATTCCATCTGTGTCTGAACTCACGGGCACACTTGTCTTGGGTCACTTGCCCAGGGCTGGAAGTGTGGGGTCACGGGACTGGGTGAATGTTCGGCTCTGGGAGGAGCCGCTGAGCCCAGCTGTGGGATGTGCCCGCGTCAGCACCGGCCCTGGCCGCTCACTGAGTGAGCAGATTATCCGCCTGGAGGGACGCAGCTGCTGGGCCCTCCTTCCCCCGTTGCGTCTGGGTCATGTCCCACATTTCTCTCCAACAGGGCTGCGGGGAGCCTTTTTGAACACGTCTCTCTTTGTCCATGGGGCCGGTGATGGGACTCGGGCCAGGGCGGCAGGACAGCGAGGACATTATTTCCCTGAGCCCCTAAGGGAGGTCACAGGTGCATCTCCCAGCTGCACCTGTGGAATCCCGGGGGCTTTGGGGTCCCCGTTCCGGGCCCTTCCTGCCCACTCTGCACGTTGCTGGGGAAAGCCAGCGGACAAAGCCTCCTTTCCTGCTCCAAGAAGCGCCCTCTCTGATGCTGGGAGGGAAGTGGGATCGTTTGTAGTGGGGAAGCGTCTCCCTTCTATTTCTCAGCTCGTTTCCAGCAGGGAGGTCGGCCGTGTCTTAACATTTCTTTCTGGAACCGACGGGTATGGTTTGGCGGGGTGGCGGGACCAGTCACACGGGTCGGGCAGCCTCTGTGGAAGCCATCCGTGCCCCGGGACCCCCTGCGTGGCTGCCGCCCGCTGCTCCGTCCCGGTTGCTAGTATTCTGTCTAGCAGTTGGCTTTGTTGCTCGCCAGTCTCGCCTGCGGTTTCTCTTCTACCACCCTGAACCGGCTTTGGCACTCAAGGGCCGGCTGCCTGAGAGAACGACTTGAGGGCTTTCCATCTTTTTTTGATCGCCTGGAATTGTCAACTGACATTAAAGTCATCTGATTCTTGATGCATTACATTTGGGGGGGATTATAACATCCTACTGGAAAGCACATAAAACACAAACGTTCAGTTTAGCAGAATTATGGAGCACACGCCCACGTCGCCACCACGCCCTCAAGAAACAGAGCGTGGCCAGCATCCCAGGGCCCCTGTGCTGGCCTCTCCTTCCCCCGAGGTCGACCCGCTTTGACTTCCTCTTCCTCTTCTCTAGATTTGCCCCTTGCGGGGCCGGGGGGGGGGGGGGGACAGAGAATCCCTGAATATAATTTAGTTGAGCCTGTTTTTGTCCTCCATTCTAAAGTACTCACACTGTGTTATTTTGTCTTTTTTTTTTTTTTCAATTTTGAGAAAGGGAGAGTGTGAGCGGAGAAGGATGGAGATGGAGGGAGAGAGAGAGGGAATCCCAAGCAGGCTCCACAAGGTCAGTTCAGAGCCCGACAAGGGGCTCGGTCCCATGATCACGACCTGAGCCGAAGTCAGATGCTTAACCGATTGAGCCACAAGGCGGTGCCCCTATTTTGTGTCTGAATTACTATTAATGAAGTAGGTCTTGATGTCCAAACAGGTCATCCTACTTTATTCTCCTTCAAGATTATTATTCTTGGCTCCTTGACTTTCCATGGAAACTTTGCAGTTTGCTCGTCGAGTTCCACACACACCTGACGGGTTTTGACTGTGAATGCGTTTAACCTACAAGCAGTTTTGAAGAGTCTGTTCGTTTCCTGCTGCTGCTGTAACACATTTTCACAGACATCGAACAATACAAAGCCTGACATGGTCTCACGCGGTGCCGGCAGGGCTGTGCTCCTCTGGGGACCCCGACGAGAGTCCGTCTCGTCCTCTCCCAGTTTCTGGAGGCTGCTCGCGTCCCCGGCTGGTGGCTGCTTCCTCCACACACCGTGCCCCTCACACATCGCCGCTTTCTGCTTCTCCCTCTACTGTCCCCTTCTTCCACTGTCAAGGACCATTGTGACTCCGTCGGACCCACCCAGTTGTTCAGGGTAACCTCCCCACCACGGTCAGCTGATTAGCAGCCTTAACGCCATCTGCGTTCTGAATCCACCTTGTCCTGCAATTTACCGTATCCACAGGTTCTGGGGATTGGACCGCGGACATCCGGGGGCGGGGGGGCATTATTCTGGCTACCACGAGGGATCCTGCCATCTTCATACCTGAGACGTCCACTTGATGCCCACGGCACACCTCTCTCTCCATTAGGTCTTCCCTAAACCCCCCTAAGGGCCTCGTGTATTTTTTGTTTCATTTAATCCTCGGTACTTGATTTCGGGTACTCTCGTCAACAGTTTGTAGCCGGATTAAGGGTTGTTTATTCTTTCTGATCATGAATGAGTGCTTAATTTTATCGAAGCTTTTGCCTGCACCTATTGAAGTGATCATGTATGTTTTCCTCCCTTACTCTTTTTAAATTTTTTTTTAAGCAGGCTCTATGCTCGGTGCTCCAATGTGGGGCTTGAACTCAATGCTTCTGAGATCAAGACCTGAACTGGTATCAAAAGTTGGATGTTCAATGGACTGAGCCACCCAGGCACTCCCCACCTTCAATTTTATTTAGGATTTTCACATCTATGGTCATCAGTGAGGTTAGTCTAGAATTTTCCTGTTTCCTACTGTTTTGAGGAAATGCTGGCCTCACAAAATGAGACAAGAAATGTTTCCTATTTTTCTACTCTTTGAGAAAGTTTAATTCTCTTTTCTTTCCCCTTGAGTGTTCAGTAGAACTTTTCCAGTAACACTATCTGGGTCCGGGGTTCTGACTGGTTCCATTTCTTCAGTAGCTTATAGGACTATTCAGATTTTTTCCCCTTTTTGAGTGTTTTTTCCACCTCCAGGAACTCGTCCAAGTCAGCTGACACTTCCCAGTGTGCAGGCACCACGCCGCGCACAGCATCCTTCCCGCCGCGGGGTTGGGGCAAGGACAGCCCCTCCTCCAGGGGGCGCAGGGCGGCCTGACGGCCCGTAAGGAGCGGCATCTGTCCTGCTCTGATCTCTCCGTGCTTGAACAACTACAGCGAGGTCTCTCTGTTCTAGTGATGGCGATTCGGGCCCTCCTGTCCTCTTCATCGGATTTCCCAGGAGCGCTTGAATTCCATTCATCTTGTAAAAATAACCGACGTGTGGTTCTGCTTTTTATTGAGTGTTTGCCTTCTATTCCCTTTCTGTTTCCTTCCGTCTATGCTCTTAGGTTTATTGTGTTGTTCTTTTCCTAAGTTGAGATGGATGCCTAGCCCATCATTTCCTGTCTTCCTCTTACACACGCTGTATCGAGTATCAGACGCCCATGCCCGCAGCGGGAGGGCCTGCAGGTAGCCCGGCCCCAAGCCCTGCTGGAACAGTGGCCCCACTCCGCCCTGCGGATGGCCTCTGTCCCACAAGGGCCCTGGAGGTGGTGACGGACACAGGGCCTTCTGGAGGGAGGCCATCAGGGCTTGCCATGGACGTGGGCACAGCATCAAGGGTGCCTCAAAGGGCGGTAGCCTGAGCCCTGGGCAGCGTCCTTTACTCACTGCGGGTGGAGGGCAAGATTCTACTGAAGCTGACGCCCACTGGCCCTCCAAGGAGCAGCTGGGTGATCTGGGAGAGGGACGGGGTGCCCAGCCCTTGAAGGCCAGGCCCAGCGGGGTGAGACGCAGGTTCCTGCTCTGGGGAGACAGGGCGCTCCCCACCCACCGCCCACCACGACCCCATGAGGGCCGGGCATCGGCTCTCAAACTCCAGTGCACATACGAATCATGGTGGAAACTGTGAAGTGGTCTCCTGGGCCTCGATCCCAGAGACTCTGGCTCAGCAGGTCGGCGGGGGGTGGTGTCTGGAACGTGCATCTCTAGAGCTCAGAAAGGACCCCGATGTGAGCCCGGCACCCGCCCCTGCCGCCCGGAGTCTGCAACATGCTGCACCAGACGGGGGCAGGCGGTGTTTAACGTTGTAGAATTTAATGTCATTGTGACATGGACACAGGGTGGTGGTGCGGTGACCCAGCACACACGGGGGTGGCCTGTGTCCCCGGGGGACAAACACTGATGTGGCTGGGTGATGGCCTTGCACGGCACGGCTCACCCTGGGAAGGCACCTCCACTGAAGCCTGGGGTCTAGGCTGGGAGCCACCGGGGAGCGGTCAGAAGCTGTGGCCGCAGACCCGAGTGCCAGGCTCCAGCCGGACACGGGAGGGTCACCGGGGCCGGTGCTGGGAGGGGGGCGGTCCTGCCCTCGAGAAGTGCTAGGAGCTTCGGGACAAGCGGCAGGAGGTGCGGACAGTGAGGGTCACGTAAACAACAAAGGATGAACAAGACGAAGTCTAGGAACACTTAGAAACCTATGACGTTCAGCAGAACGGCAACAAAACAGCGGCCCTGCAGCCTGGCCACCTGCCGCGAGCGGCCAGCGGCCGGCAAGCATTTCCCAGTCTCTCTGGCGCCTGGAGCTAAACAGCACGGAGGCTGCACTTGGTCTCTGGAGGGAGAGATTTCATTTCCTTCCCCTCCAACTGGCTCAGGGGCAGAGAGACGAGACTTCTCGAAGATGAGCCTCTTCTGGGAGAAGGGACCTCAGAGACGAGAGTGGCAACGGCAGAGCAGGTGCGCCTGGAGGAGGAGGGGCCCTGGCAGGAGCCGGGGGGCGGCCGGGGTGCCCTCCTCCATCCAGCAGGCTTGGCAGGGCTTCCTGCGGGTGCCCCCACCTGGAGCGCCAGCCGCGGGCTCCTCACTGGGTCCGGAGCTGGTAATCTAGAAGCAGGGAGGGACACATTAGCTTTCCGCTCTGCGCCTGTGGGAGGGGCCATCTTCCCCAGCCCTGGGGCTGCTCCGTGTGCACCACCTCGGGGACAGCGGCACAGCCACCAGGCCCCCCCCCGCCCCCGGGCACCGCCCATGGGTGGGCAGCACGCACCTCCGTTCTGAGTGATGTACCGGACCCACGGCAGAGCCTGGTAGCCGCTCTTCTCGATGATCTTCAGGTAGCGCACCTGCGGCAAAGGCAGCAGGGCCCTGAGTAGGTACGTGCTGTGCCCCATCCCTGCCCCCCATCACTCCCTCGGGGGCCAGGGAGGGAAGGGGAGGCTGTGAGGAGAGCAGGCAAGAACGGGAGCGGTGTGTGGGGGGTGGGGTGGGGTGGGAGGGGCATCTGTCTGTCTGTCTGGGGCCTGCGGATGCTGGGGGAGGGAGGAGTCACTGCTAGAAGATGCGGGAAAGAGTCAGGCTGTGCACTCTCAGACACGGCCCTGTAGCAGACTCCCGGCGGGGAGGATGCCCAGAGTCCACCTCCCCTGCGGGTCTGGGAAACAGGCCCTGGGGTGGAAAGTGTGAACACCAGAGGCTCAAACCCTAGTTCTAGTGGCTAAGCGAGTCTCTGATCTTGGGGCTGGAGTGCAGGGTGAGGTCTGTGTGGACAGGTGTGGGCCCAGGCTGCCCGTGGAGGGCATGCCAGCGCCCTGGGACAGGCAGACTGGTCCCGCTGTCTAAGCTGGCTGCAGCCACCGGTGGCGGGACCAACGCCTGAGCCTGTGCACGTGTGCTCTGTGGCCCTGGCCGCACGCACCTGGATGCCAGAGGTAGTGAAGTACGGGATCTCAAACTTGACGCTGATCGGGGGCTTGCCCTCCTTGTCCTCCGCCTCCACGCTCGGAAGGCCGAAGTGGGCCCGCATCAGGTACTCCTTGCCGCCCTGGGGGAGCGGATGAGGGAGAGCCGGTCAGGCCGAGGCCCCGGACCAGACACTGGGCCCCTTCCCAGAGTCTCGGCTCCTGACACACTCACACTTAGCCCAGGCCTCTCAGCGTCCTGCCCGCCAAGCCAGCCCGATCGCAGGTGGGCTGCAGAAAACCGCTGAATTCTTAGGATCAAGAGAATTGCAAAAACTCTCAGGGAGAGAAGACCAGTTGCTTCAAGGATGCCTAGACTGACATGCCTCACAAAGGAAATGGGGGCACAAGGTGTAGAGACAGCGCGGGTGCAGGCCACCTGCCCAGCCAGAACTCGAGTGAGCAGACCATGTGCCCTGTGTCCGGATGGCACGTGGAAGCAAAGGGGAAAGGTCAAGGTGAGGAATGGTGAACAGGGGGAGATAACAAAACCTCAAGATGGAGGTCAGGGGCTGACTGAGGAGCTGGGCTCGGGCCCTGCTCCCAGTGGCGGCCCAGTGATGACGGGAAGCCCAGGCCCGGAGGCAAGTGAGGCATCTCAGTCTGGCCCACCAGGTGCCCGGGGTCTCTCGCCCAAAGAAGCAGGGAGAGCACAGGCCTCGTCCCACCCAGGACACCGGGTGGCCCCAGAGCTCTGGCGGGCGTGGGCGCGGGCAGGGCAGGGCCGAGCTGAGCAGAGCCCCGGCTGCCCGGCCTGTGCTCATGTCCCCCCTCCTGGGACGGAGCCAGTGGTCCACTGCCCACCACCGCCGGGGCGGGGCCGGTGCGGGAGCGGGGACACTGCGTGGGTCAGTGACATGTGCTGAGTGAGGACTCAGGGACGACTCGGGGAGAATCCTGTGGTCACGGCTGCTGACAAAGCAGGCGGCCAAGGAACTAAACCCGCTCCGGCAGCCTGTGTACGAAACAGCGCCGGGGCTGAGCCTTACAGAGACCAAGGGGAGTGCGGCAGCGGGAGGACTTGACGAGGAAGGGCCCTCCGGGGGGCGCGGAGCGGGTCTGCTCGCCCACTGTGGTGCCGGCATGTCGGTGTCAGCAGGTGCAATCCCCCACCCCCCCGCCCCCTAAGCCAGAAACACCCACGGGCTGGCTCGCAGACCAAAACCCAACTCTGCGCCACAAAAGCCGAGAAAGGCCACCCCAGAGAAAGCCCCGGCGAAGGCGCACAGGCAGACGAGCAGCGCAGGGGCTGCTGTCGTGGGGGAGAATGCAGGGCAGGAATTTCAGGTGCCAGGGAGGACAGGCCGCAGCCCCAGAGGCTGCAGTCCTGTGACCCGCGGGGAAGATGGCACAGCTACGCATAGCCGCGAGCACAACTCGCACGGCAGCGGCTGGCGAAGAGGACGCTGCCCGCTCGAGGCGCAGAGGGAGCCACAGGGAGGCTGACCGTGTGACGTCTGCCCTACCAACAGGAGCCCCGTCTCCCTCTCAAGTGCACGCGGGGAGCTGCAAACCCTGACCTTCTGTCAGCGTTCAACAAACACTTCAAGAAATACACCCCCCAAAAAATGAAAAAAAAAAAAAATCCCAGAAACAGAAACAGCAAGAGTAACACGGTGTGGCCGCGGTGCTCCCGGTCTGCAGTGAGGAGAAAGGACACAGAAGGCCCTTCCCCAAGGACATTTAAAAAGAACGACCCGCTCTGGCTGATTACAGAATTCCTAGATGACCGTACCAAGTGCGACATGTCAGAATCTGAGGGTTCTACGGCCAAGGCGGGGCTCACGGGAACTTCTGTGCTGATGTGCTGATGTACATTTTAGAACAAAATCATCAAAAGGAAATCTCTAACTTGAAAATTAGAAGAAGGAAAGGATGAAGAAATTTAGACTTAAAAAAGCCTGGAAAATATTACAACATAATTAAAAAGCCAATGTGGAAAAAAAAGAGAGAGAGAGAAGCCACTAGGTCGCTTCATCAAGAAAGACAGAAAGCCCAAATAGACAAAATAAAAAATAACAGGTAGAAGTAACCACCGTAAGTGAAAGGGGGGGAAAAGACAGATAGACATCTTCTCCGACTTCGCAGACACCCTGAGAAGCTGGTTAGGATGGCGGACTTTGAAGGGACACAGAGTTTACCCAATAGCCTCTGGCAGAAGTGGAAACTCTGAATGGCCCAATTTCCGCAGGAGAGATAAAGCAGTCGAGACCTGGACAGTCACACCGCCAAGCTCTATCAAGCCCACGGCCAGACGGCATCCAGGCTCCTCAACCTGACGCGCGGTGCGGGGTAACGATGGACCGGGGAACGGAGAGTGCCCCAGAGTCCAGCTTGGCCGTGAACACCAGCATGCAGACGTTACGTGCCGTGTTGGCAGAGCGCAGCGGCGCTTTGCCAAGGACACACGCCCCGACCGGGGGTGTGTGGGGGGGAATGCGGGGATGGTTCCAGACCCACTCCTAACAGACCCGAACTGAGACACCGAAGGGGCACCTGGATGAACGCGTTACCCGTTTGTGCCGACAACACAGGAACGTGAGGGTGGGATCGAGTCCACGGCGTTGAGCCTGGGGTGACGGCCCAGACCGGAGGCCACGCTCCACCTCCATCTACGGGCCCTGGACACAGCGGCCACGGCCAGGAGGTGTGGGAGCCGTCAAACGCCCTAGAGCGGAGGGAGAGGAAAACCGTATCTGGCTGTAAGTGACACGCAGGGGCATCTGCAGGCGCACGGGACTTGAGAGAAAAACGGCCGCATAGCAAAACCGCAGCGAGAAGCCAGGGCGTCAACCACCCACAGGCGTCGGCCGCTGCTGGAAGACACAAGGGAGAAGAAGGCCCCACTCAGCCGCTCCCTGACCGAAAAACCATCTTCACGAGAGACGTGCCGACTGGTCGTGAGCCCCGGGGGCTCCAGGGCTGGGGCGTTCTGCGGCTTTTATCTAGTTCCAGACACACGGCTGCTTCCCCCAAGGACGTCCATCGAGTCATTCACATTCCATTTGTGTACTTTTCTGCATGTTGTATTTCAGTAAATGCACTTTTTTAAACTAAGGGAAAGGCTACGTGAAGTATGCAAAGTAAACATCAAGACGTCCCAAAAAGCACAAAGGCGAAGCTGACACAAAGCTACTGACTAGGACAAAGCCGCATGAAGGTGCTCTTCCTAACGGACTTCCACACCTGGAGCAAGCAAACGGATTCTAAAATTCATAAGGGAAACCAAACAAGCAGGAAACAGACAAGAGATGGATGTGGGGGAGCAGGGGGTGGGCCTGGCCTTATCAGATGTCAAAACATAGACTAAAGCCCTGAGTTAAAATGTGGCCTTGCTGCATGAACAGATGGACAATAGGACATTCAGAAAGAGATCTAATGCCATATGAAAAATGGATATTTGATAAGCATGGCATCGCAAACCACCAAGGAGAAGACATTTTAGTAAATGATGTTAGAAAACTGGATAGCCATTTGAAAAAAGATAAAACTGGACCTGTACCTCACCCCATTTACCAGACCTACCTCTGAGAGGACCTAAAATCTATGGTAAAAAAAAAAAATACCACTACACAGGTTCTAGAAGCAAATATGGGGGATTTCCTTTATATCTGGGAACGGTGAGGACTTTCAAAGTATGACTTACAGTCCGGACATCATAAAAAGACGGAGAAAACTGTGTTAAACGACAGTAATAAAACAAAGAAGCAATTTTAAAAATGTCACACAGTGGCTTCATTTTCTTGGTTTTGGCTCAGGCATGATCTCACAGTTCGTGGGATCGAGCCCCCCAATGGACTCTGTGCTGACAGTGCACAGCTTGCTGGGGATTCTCTCTCTCCTTCTCTCTCTGTACCCCCCTCACTTTCTCTCTCAAAATAAATAAACATTTTTTTAAAAACAAAAAAAGGTCACACAGCAAAAACCACCAAAAACAAAGACAAAAGATAAACATCAAAGTAGGGAAAATCCTTTGCAACTTGTATCAAAGATAAAGTGCTAATCCTGCCCATATATAAAGAGCTCTCAGAAATAAAGAAAATGACCAAACCTGACAGAAAAATGAAGGAGACACTGCTGCAGTTTCCACAGAAAGAAATGCAGATGGCCCTCGACGTAAGAAAAAGAGTTTCATCTTATTCATAATGAGAAAACAGCAACGGGCCCTAATCAGCACAGCACAGGTGTGTACCCCCACCTTCCCGTCTCTCCAGGCACTACTGCTGCAAATCCAGACTCAAGTGCTCACAATCCTGACCACAAGCCAGGCATCTCTGCCAGCATGACGTGCTCTACATTCCCGGAGCTGGTGCTGGAGTCCCGAAACCCGTGCTGCGCAGGCCTCAAGGTGGCCTGCTCCCCTCTAGGGAAGCTGAGCTCTGAACCAGAGGGGCAGAGAGACGTGCCCTGGTGCTGGAGGCAGGCCATTCACAGACAAGCTGCCCCTGCTGGTCCTCGGGAATCCTGGCCCTGTGCCCCATTCTGAGGCTGCCACGTGCTGTGGTGGGCGCAGGGAGCAGCTGGGGTGCGGGAGGAAGTCGAGGGGGCACCCCACTGAGACGGGCACTCACCGGGAAGGACTTGATGGACCACACGATCTCGCTGTTCTCGGGGACCCACTTGACACTCCCCACTGTCGTCTTGAACTTGGGCGAGTCGGCATCGTTGGGCACAGGGATGTGTATCTCCACGTTGTTGGCCGTTGACCGCCGCTTGAACTGGCTCTTGGCCTGGAGACGGGGCCCATGCGGCCACGGTTTGGAAGGGCACAGGTGGGAAAAGCCCGGCCCCCACCTAGCCTGCCCCTGCAAGGGCCCCACGTCCCCTGGCCAGGCCTGGGAGCCCCCACCAAGCTGAGCCCAGTTTTCTAGGCTCAGCTCGTACCCTCTTGCCACCTGAGACCCTCCCTATGCCCCTAGTCCTCTTGGCTTTCAGGGCTCCCCATTCTTCCCTCTGGGTCACAGTGAGGCAGCACAGACCTCAGCCACAGGCCTGATCTCCCTGGACAGGGTCACAGAGCCCCACGGTGCCCCTGCCCTGGTCAGGACCTGGTGCCAAAGGCCCTGAGCAGGCGGGGCCATCCACAACCCCACCTCTCACTGCCCTTGTCCCCAGGCTGACGCCGGGGGCAGGATGCATGCACACCTTGATCATGTACTCGATGCGGCTGTGAGAATGCTTTTCAATCACGGACTCGATCCAGATCAAGGGCTTGACCTGTTGGGGACAGTGGACGTGGCACTCGAACCTTTCCCGCAGCCAATGCCCAGGGCTACTGGGGGAGTCCACACCGGACCAGGACGCACACGGAGACACAAGGGCCGCTGTGAAAACGCAGAGCACATCGCCAGGCAGGGCTGCCAGCAATGGGGGCAGCAGTGTCTTCTGGTCCCTCAGGAAGGTCAGAGCCCCAGGCTGCCAAACACCGGCCGGTGGGGCCTCCCGCAGGCGGCCCTGCCCCGGGGGGAGGGGGGTGCGCACTCACGTGGGTGTTGAGGCGGTAGGACATGAGCTCGAACTCGCCATCAGGCGGGATGAAGGAGATGGTGCGGTCGTTCTCGAAGCGTGAGAGCCGCACACATTGGTGGAACTTCACGTCCTCCAGCTCCACGGACTTGCTCTTGCCACCTGAGGGGAGGTGGGGTAATGGCAGGACAGACCCTAGCCCCTTTGGGTCACTCTCTCGGCAACACTGCCATTGCCAGGGGCTCACCCCTGGCAGAGCAGGGATGCCCCTCGAATCTGTGAGAGCATCTTGTGTCATGAATGCCAAGGGGGCGAGGTTCCTGGACAACCTCCCCCATCCCTCCCCAGCCCCTCGGAAGCCCTGTCACCTCCTGCCCCTGGGTACACGCTGAGGGCCAGGCTGGTCCCCAGCAGCTAGTCCAGGGGCTAGCCGGGGCTGCCGCCCAGGGCCTGGACGAGTTTGCTGGGCGACACCCCCTGGCTGGGGATGGCTCGGGGCTCCCTGCGTGCACTGGCCACACCGTCATCCCTTGTGCTCTGGGCTCCTGCCTGGGTTTCCCGTCCCACGGAGGAGCCAAGCAGGTTGGGCCCGGCCAGGGGGAGGAGCTGCCCTGATGGGCTGACACCCGAGAGGGCCTCGTTCCTGCTGTGATGGCGGGCCAGGAGACGGGTGTCCCACGTGTCAACACAGGACAGGGCACGCTGGGTCCCTGAGGTCACTCTGGCCCCTGGCCCGCCACAGGGGGTGCTACGTGCAGGCCGCGTGGTGAGAGCTACAGCCGATGAGTGGAGCCTTCAAACAGCCCAGACCCAGCACGCCAGGTGGGGGCGGGAGCTGGCGCAGGAGGGAAGAGAACAAGGCCTGACCTTGAGCCCACAGCTCCCTTCAGATGGTGCAGGGCAGGGTCGTGGACCTGCGAGACCATCCCCACACTTGACTTCTAAGACCTCACCCGTCTGCTCTGGCCCACAGGGTGACGAGGGGACTGGACTTGGGGATCTCCGCTCTCCTGTATTTTCTATGTCAGGTTATAGATCTACCAGTTTTCACAGCTGTCTCGTAAACACCGTGAACGTGTTTCTGGAGCAAGTACTTGAGGTGCACGTGACCCCCCTCGCGGCTGAGTGTCCCCTCAGCTCTGGCCCCAGGGACGCAGTGGGCTGGTGGGGGTACTCACGGCCTGTGTTGTCGAAGAGAACCTTGTCGTTGAGGCCCAGGCGCAGCTCCGGCATGCCCGAGAGGAAGACCCGCATCTTGATGGAGCCCACGATCTCGCTGCGCAGCACATTGCCATTGGCACTGACCTGGGGGTGGCGAGGCGGGTGTGAAGGGAGGCCCCCACTCGCCAGCTTCATACCCACCCGGCCACCCAAATCTCGAGGCCCTTCTCCCCATCCCACGCTGGGTGAGCCCCACCTGCCTCCCGTCCAGCCTTTGTGCCAGGGGCACAGAGGCCGACCGGTGGGCTCTGCCCTCCAGGCCTCAGGCCACACCTGGGCGAGGACCCTACCAGTGTCCACCCACCTGCCAGGCTGGCCATCCTCGGAACAGGCCACACCTGCATCTCTTGAGACCTCTGTTTCTCCACGTGGGGCCTGAGGAGGCCCCCCACCCCAGCCCCCTACTTCCTAAAGACGGAGCCTCCTGGGCCCTGACCCCACTCTGCTCCCCAGGGCTGCCCCAAGGTCTGATGACCACTGGTCCACAGTAACAGTGCATCTGCACAGACAGAGTCACAGGAGTGAGTGGTTGAGCCCTTCCTCCGTGCACCCTACAGTCTGTGCAGCGGGGTTACGCCTCGGGCAGCCCTGCACCTCATGGGCAGGCCAGGAAGCACCCAGGAGGCCAGCAGGCAGCCCTGAGACTGTCCTGAGGAAGCCAGCCTGCTGGAACCTCTTCTCAGGCCCATTGTAGATACAAGGACACTAAGGCACAGAGCAGAGGCTGCACGGTGGCCGGCGGAGGCGCAGGAGCCACAGCCGTGACCGCCGCCCTACATTACCACGTCTGCTTCCACAGGCAAGAGCAAGGGCTGCAAACGCAGGAGCCTTTGGGGCCACATGGGCCACTCCTCAGAGGCACCAGCCACGCCCACGGGCTGGAGGGCCCAAGTTGCCTATTTCTGCAGAGAAAGGAAAATCTGTCCAGCCTTTAACTCAGGCATCTAAAAAGCACCACATGCAAACATGAGAGCCCTTCGCCTCTGAAGGAGGTGGGGAACTGGGGCACCAAGGAGAGGACAACCCGGAAAAGGCACAAAACAGGAGAGGAGGCCCTGCAGGCCTGGCTCCGTCACCTCCCTGCTCACACTGGCTTCTCCCTGTCCCCACCTGGCGGGCAGGCAGCCCCCTCTCTTCCTCTCTGCCTCTCGTCAGCCCTACCTGTCGTTGTCCCCGTTCTGGTGAGGGGGTGCATCAGACCACTCTGCTGGGGCTAGTGTGAGGACAGTGCCTGGGGACAAAGGGTCCTCAGCAGACACATGCAAACATGGGCCCTCGCTGGCTGGGCTCTGGGGCTCCCCCACGCTCCCAACTGCATCCCCCTCCTCCTCTGCGTGGGGAGCAGGGACTGCATAGCCCTCTGGACCTGAACACATGAGGTCACCAACGCTGGGAAGGCGGGCTCAGGAAGGGGAGCAGAGCTGCACAGCCCACGAGGCTCAGCCTAGCCCCACAGGCAGCAAGCAGGATGGGTGGGCGCAGAAGGGATGTGTGCCAAGCTGCTCAAGCACACTGTCACATCCAGGTCACTGTGGACTCAGCCACTGGCTCTGCCACCAGACTGGAAGACGGTGTTCCAGCCCGTCTGGGACGCCCGCACCTGCCCTGTGCCACCCCGTGTCCGGAAGAGCAGGCTTCTTCAGGCATAGCCACCTGCTGGGTGCGCTGTGGTCAGGACGCCCCTTGAGCCTCCAGTGCTTTCATGTAAGCTACTTATAGGCTGCTCCCCGGGATCTGCTTTCCTAGGCCAGGACGCTCTAGGGCCAGCCAGACGGGCCATGTTCTGGGCTCAATAAATAATTCGGACAACGGTCCTCAGACAGGAGGGGTATGTGGTTACTGAGGCCACTGTCTTGCTCCAAGATTCAAAAAGTAAGGAGGCAAATAAATATGTTTATGTGAAGTCCACTGGGAGAATCTTTCAGGGAAGCACTATCATCAATCCCACACCCGAGGACGACCCGATCTTCCAGGGGCCCCGCCCAGGTAAGGCCAACGCCCCAACCACACGTCCTCAGACGGACAAGCCAGCCCATTTCTGCATGGTCTGCGGCAGCTGGAAAGGGGCATACCCAAGTGAGCCGCACGATGGCACTGGTCTGATCAGTCACAACAGTCTGGAGAGTAAAGGCAAGCACACTGCAGGTAACATGGGTTGGCTCGTATGCCCTCCTGGCCACAGGCTACGAGGACGAAACGTGGCCAGGGTGCATGGGCAGCCATCAAAGACTGAAAGGCCCAGTGGGTGGATCCGGGAGGAGCCGTTGTAGGAGCCCAGCCGCCCCTCCTTCCCCCTAACCCCCGTGGGAAAGTGCCAAGGAAACTGGAAGTGGCAGTGACAGTGAGCAAGGCGCTGACATGGGCGGAGCCCTGGTTTTGGAGCCAGAAGGGGAACTCCTTGGGCGCAGAGAGCATATGGAAATCCCCCGAGTCCCCCCTCTGGTCTGTCCTCTCACATGTGGGCCCCATGGCCTAGCTGCTGTTCCCAGAGGGTGGGGGAAACCCCGGATTCAGGCCGCCTGCAGGCAGGCACGACAGAGTGGGGATCTAGAGCCCCCAGTTGGTCACAGAACCCAAAAGGGAAGCCTTAACCAGCTGCAAAATACCAGAAAGATAGCAGAGAGTGAGGAGTCCAGGAAAGCAACCCCATGAAGTTACTTACGGCTCCAGAGCATTCTAGAACTGGGCATGAGTAGCTACGATCCTAATTAGTATGCCAGACTCTGAGAAACAAACCACCCAGTCCCAGGCTGGCCACCAGGCAGAGCATACTCCACCTAAACTCCAATGGCATATGGCAGGAAGGCTTTGAAAACTGAACTGATACTTATGACCCACAAATTGGGGGCTGTAACTTGTGGCCTGAACCTAACCAGGCCAACTGTCCACTTGAACACAAATACTGACATTTTCTGTATAATCTAAAAATACTCAACATACAAAGAACCATGAAAATTTAACTCACATGGAAAATACAATCAACAGATGCCAATGCTGATGCAAATGTTGGAATTATCTGACAAAAGACTTTAAATATCTAAGTAAAAATTACAAACAGCCTTGCCACAAATGTTAAAATAGAAAGTCTCAGCAAAGAGGCAGACTATAGGAAGAAGAATTAAAAACATTTTAGAACTAAAAGATGCAATAACAAAATACAAAACTTGCTGGATGGGCTCAACAGCAGAATAGAGATAAAAGAGGAAAAGGTCAGTGAACTGGAAGACAGGAGAAGAAAGCATCCAGTCAAAACAACAAAGAAAAAAAAAAAAGACGGGATAAACTGAACAGAGTGTCAGAGGCCCTTGGGACACTGACAAAAGGTGTAACATTCATGTCACTGGAGTCCGAAAAGGAAAGAGAAGGAGAAAAATGATGCAAACATATTTGAAGACGTAACAGCAGCAAACATCCCAATTTTGGTAGAAGACATAACCCAACAGATTCAAGAAGCTGAACAAATCCCAAACAGTAGAAACCCAAAGATATCCATACACAGACACAGCAAATCTATCTGCTGCAAACTAAAGACAAAGAAAAAATCTGGAAAGCGTTCCTGACAGGGAATACGGTTTCCCATGACTGTGGATTTCTCACCAGGAAGCATGGGACCCGGAGGGAATGGCACAGCATCTTCAAGGAGCCAAGGGACAACTGTCAACCCAGAGCCTGTGTCCAGTGGAAACACCCCTCAGGACGAAGCGGCAAGGAGGACGTTCTCCAATGGAGGAAAAGCAGAGTGGACCTGTTCTGAATGAACAGCTAGGAGTAGCTTTTTAGGTGGAAGGGAGCTGACACCGGAAGGAAACCTGGGAAGTCAGGAAATCAAGGCAGAGCAACGGTAGCGCCAAATGTGCGGGTTCAGTGGGTCATTCTCTTGAGTGCTTTAAAGCATGTTTCAGAACCGAAAGCAAAAAGTCTTACCAGTGTTGGAGGTGGTCTCCAAGGTATCTGGATGAACATACAAAACAGCTCTAGCATCTAAAGGTAGGGAAGTTTCTGAGTTCTAAGTAAAGTGGTGAAATACTGAGTCTAAGCAGGTGAGTATGCATTTTTATAGCGACCACTAGAAAAAACTATATAAAGAGATATGGTAACAACCACTGTGAAGAAATGAAATAGAATATTAAAACTTTCAAACAGACCATGGAAGGATAGGAAAGAAAACCAAAGGAATGAAAAACAGAGGCAACGAAAACAATAAAATGGCAGACTTTAACAAATTAATAGTATAAATGCTCTAAACATATCAATTAAAAGACAGACTGCCAGAATGGATTTTTAAAAATGACCCGGTGTGAGCACCACATGGTGTCAGTGCTGAATCACTACACTGTATACTCGAGACTACTATGACCCTGTATATTAACTAGACTTTAAATAAAAACTTAAAAAAATAGGAAGACGGGGCACCTGGCTGGCTCAGTCAGTGGAGCGTGTGACTCTTGATCCTGGAGTTAGGAGTTCAAGCCCCATGCTGGATGTAGAGATTACTTAAAAATAAAATCTTAAAAAAAAAAAAGGATTAAAAAAAGAAATAAAACGAAAGAAAAACACATACTGTGTAAACACTGATGGAATAAACTCTAGAATGACAATATTAACAGCAAAATAGACTTTAGAGCAAAAAAATTACCAGGGATAAAGAGGGACCTTATATAATGATAAAAGAAAAGGTCAGTTCAGCAAGGAGACATAAGAATCTTAAATGTGCATCTGCCTACTAGCATAGCTTCAAAATACATTAAGACATAATTTATAGTCAACACTGGAGCTTTTAACACTGTCAATAATAGGTAGAACTAGTAGACAGAAAATTAGCAGAAAAGCCAAAAGAATTGAACAATATCTTCAACAGGATTTAATTGGCAATTACAGAACAGTCCACCCAACAAAAGCAAAATATACATTTTTTTTTCAAGAACACTTGACAAGATAGACCACGTTCTGGGTCACTAAAAGAAAGCTTAACAAATTTTAAAGAACTGGCATTATAAAAAGCATATCTTTTTATATTTATTTATTTTGAGAGAGAGAGAGAATCCCGAGCAGACTTTGCATGGTCAGCATGGAGCCCAATGTGGGGCTCAAACTCTCGAACCCTGAGATCATGAACTGAGCCAAAACCAAGAGTCAGACGCTTCAATGACTGAGCCACCCAGGCACCTCACAGAAAATATATTCTTACACAACAACATAACTAAAGAAAACAATGACAATAAGATAACAGAAGACTCTGCAAATGTTTAAAAATTAAACAACACACTTTAATTAAGTAATCCATGAGTCAGGGTGCCTGGGTGGCTCAGTCTGTTAGGCGTCTGACTTCGGCTCAGGTCATGATCTCACTGCTGGTGAGTTCGAGCCCTGCATTGAACTCTGTGCTGACAGCTCTGAGCCTGGAGCCTGCTTCAGATTCTGTGTCTCCCTCTCCCTCTCTCTGCCCCCCCTCAAAAAGAAATGTTAAAAAAATTAAAAATAATCTATGAGTCAAAAATGAAATCTCAAGGGAAATTTGAAAATATTTTGAACAAAGATGAAAATCTAACACACCAATTATAGGATGTAGTTAAAGCCCTCTTAGACACATTCAGCATTAAACATTGATATTAGAAAAGAAAGAGTTCAAATCAGTATTTTCGGCTTCCAACTTAAGAAACTAGAAAAAGAAGAGCAAAAACTCAAATCACAGAGAAGGAAATACAAGAAGCTAAGAGCAGAAATCAATGAAATTGAAAGTGGAAAAACAACAGAGAAAATCAGTGAAATCAAAAGCCAATTCTTGGTAAAAGCCAATTCATCACCAATAAAATAGATGAAACTCTCACAAGACTGACAAAGAGAAAGAAATAGGACATAAATGACCAACACCAGGAATGAGAGTGGGGACATCAGCACAGACCCTGCAGACATTACAAAGGCGGTAAGGGAATGCTGCAGACAGCACTATGCACATAAACTCAGGGACGCTGGTGAAGTAGACCAGCTTCTTAAAAACAACAAAGTACCAAAACTCACCCAAGATGAAACAGAAAACCCAAATAACCCTATAACCATTACAGAATTGAAATTTGTAGTTAAAAATATTCTGAAACAAAGATCTCTAGGCTCAAGATAATTTCACTAGTGAATTCTATCAAGTAAAATTTAAAATATACAGTTTATAATACTTTCAAAAAAAAGAAATACTTAAGAATAACTCATGACATACACATGGTAAAAACTACCAAATGTTTATGAAAGAAATCAAGTGACCTAACTAGAGAGACAAACAGCATTTGTGGGGTGTGAGACTTCATATACCAACGATACCAATTCTCTCCCACACTGAGTTTTTATTTATTAAAAAAGATTTTTTATGTTTATTTACTTGCGAGAGAGTGTGCAAGTGGGGAGGGGCAGAGAGAGAGGGAGACACAGAATCTGAAGCTGGCTCCAGGCTCTGAGCTGTCAGCACAGAGCCCAATGTGGGGCTGGAACTCACCGACTGCGAGATCATGACCTGAACTGAAATCAAAAATCGGACACTTAACTGACTGAGCCACCCAGATGTCTCCTGATGCTGACACTTTATGCAAACGAACTAAATAGCTAAACAATTTTGAAAAATGAAGAACGCTGGAAGGATCACATTACCTGATTTTCAGACTTAATAAAGTTACAGATGCCAAAGACAGTGCAGTATTGCTGAGTGAACAAATAATACAGATGAATGAACAGAAGAGAGTCCAGAAATAGACTCACACAAATGCGGCCAATTGAGTTTTGACAGAAGTACAAAAGCAGTCAACGGAGAAAGGGGTAGTTTTTCAAAAAAATGATGTTGAGGGGCCCCTGGGTGGCTCGGTCGGTTAAGCATCCAGCTTCAGCTTGGCTCATGATCTCATGGTCTGTGAGTTTGTTCTGCGCTGACAGGTGGGAGCCCGGCGCCTGCTTCGGATTCGGTGTCTCCCTCCCTCATCCCCTCCTCAGCTTGCACTCTGTCTCTCTCAAATATAAATAAGCATTAAAAAAATTTTTAAATGATGTTGGAACAACATGCAAAAAAAAAAAAGGACATGAACCTCATACCTTATATAAAACTTAACTCAAAGTTAGTCATGGAACTAAATGTAAAATTAGAAAACTTCTAGAAGAAAATTTAGGAGAAAACCTCTATGGCATTGGGTTCAGCAGTGAGTCCTCAGACATGGCACCAAAAGCACATGCCCCCCCAAAACTCGATTATTGGATTTTCTCAGAATTAAAACCTTCTGTCCTGTGAAAGGCACTGCACCAAATGAATGAAAAGACAAGGGACGGCCTGGGAGAAAATGCCTGCAGATCACGTACCTGACAAGAGACTTCTATCCAGGGTACATAAAGAACTTCCAAAATGCAATAATCAGAAAACAAAGAACCCAATTTTAAAAATGCTCAAAAGACATGAACAGACACTTGTCCAAAGATGACACACGGATGACGAAGCAGCACACAGAGGCATACTGACATGATCGGTCATCAGGGAAACTGCAAATTACACCTACGAGGAGTGAAGACAACACACCTATCAGATGGTGAAAATCAAAACAGGCCTGAGGAGGCGAAGCCCCCAGGACTCCCGTCCACTGCTGGTGAAAGGGCAACAGGGGGCAGCCACTCCGGAAGGCGGTCTGGCGCCTTCTCTAAAGTTAAATGTACGCTTACCGTGTGACTCGGCAATCCCGCTTCTGGGCATTCGCCCTTAAGAAATGGAAACTTCCGTCTACACAGAAACCTGCACACACGAGATGTTAGCAGCCCCTCCACTCACAACAGCCAAACACCGGACACAACCCACAAGTCCTTCAAGAGGTGAGTGGATAAACACGGTGCGGTTCAGAATATAAAATAAATACAAATGGATATAGGAAACAAACTCTTGATAAACATGGCAGCTTGGAGGAATCTCAAAGACATGATGCTAAGTGGAAGGAGCCAGACGGAGAGGGTCACATACTCTGTGATTCCATTCATAGGACAATCTCAACAAGACAAAATAGAGTAGTCCCCCTCATCCGCAGGAGAGACGGTCCAAGACCCCCAGTGGATGCCTGGGAAATGCAGACAGTACGGAACGCTCTATATGCTATGTTTTGTCCTAAGTAGATACATCTGTAATACAGGTTAACGCATAAGTTAGCCACAGTAAGAGAGGAATGACGATAATAAAACGGGACAGTTATAACAATAGACTGTAATAAAGGGTACGTGACTGCGGTCTCTCTCTCTCTCCAAATACCTGGCTGTACTGCACCTGCCCTTCTGGTGATGTGGTGAGCTGAAAAATGCCTACGGGAGGCGAGGACGGTGAAAGACATGGGCCCTGTGAGGCAGCGCTGGGCTGCGGCTGACCTCTGACAGGAGTCAGGAGGAGGAGCCTGGGCCCAGGCTGAGGTGGGCTGGGACAGAGGGCGGGGAGCAGGGGGACGACTGGCTAGGGACCGGGACCGGAGCAGCGGCTGCTGGGGGGTGGGGGTGGGGGCTTGGAGAGGCTGCAGGAGGGAGGTTTTAGGGGCGATGTGTATCCTGATTATGGCAAAGGGGAACAAAAATCTGTAGCTGGGCTGAAATGAATAGAAGAAAAAGGTCAAATGGGGACACCTGGGTGGCTCAGTCAGTTGAGCGTCCGACTTCGGCTCAGGTCATGATCTTGCAGTCTGTGGGTTCAAGCCCCGAGTCGGGCTCTGTGCTGACAGCTCAGAGCCTGGAGTCTGCTTCTCTGTCTCCCTCTCTCTCTGTCCCTCCCCTGCTCGTGATCTGTCTCTGTCTTTCAAAAATAAATAAATGTTAAAAAAAAAATTTAAAAAATAAAGAAAAAAAGTTCAATTTTTAGTGAAAACTTAGCCACAGGAGGAAACCAGCTGCAGGACAGCAGCACCTGCTCTCTGCGCAATGGGAAGGCCGTGTCTGTCTGTGAGCTTACAGAGTGAGGTCCTAAAGGATGCTCAGGAGTCGTGAGAGAGGGGGACTTCCTGCCCACTCAGCCCCGTGCTCCAACGTCCCCTCCTGTTCAACCAGCACTGCCCACAAGGCCTCGCATGGACCCTAACCAGGAACAGAGCAGATGGGGACGCCGGGCGCTCCAGATCAGCGAGCGGCCTGACTCCCGAGGATCTGCTGCCATGGGAAGCAGGTGTTCCTCCGGGCTCTGCTAGTGTTCAAAGTCCAGTTGAACTTTGTCCTTATTTCAATCATGGAGAAGACAACGCTTTTCTAAAAGAGGAGAACAGAAAGGAAAGGAGGCCCACCAAGAGGTTGACAGACTCGATGACGTCCAGGAACACCTCGTTCTTCCGGTACTTGATGCCCTCGGACCGCCAGGACACCGCGTTGGTGACGGTGGCTGGGGGCCTCGGGGCCCCCGTTTCCAGCTTGTGGCCTTCCTGAGTGATGTACCTGTGGGACCAGGCCCAGAGTTGAGGAGCTCAGGCACAGACGGTTTGAAACCAGCCCCTCCCGCAACAGGCTCTAGAAACCAGCCCCTCCCCCAGCAGGCTCTAGAAAACAGTCCCTCCCCCAGCAGGCTCTAGAAAACAGCCCCTCCCCCAGCAGGCTCTAGAAAACAGCCCCTCCCCCAGCAGGCTCTAGAAAACGCAGGCTCTGGTTTCGCCTGGACCATTTAACACAAGAATATCTCAGGATTTCCCCAAAAGCCCCAACAAACTTGAGTAACCATGAGCGCAGAGCATTCATTTTAAGGGGCAAGGACACAGGACTGGTGGGGGAACTGGGGAGTGTGCCCAAACTGCCCTCCTGTTGGGCGTGCAGAGGGGACTGAGTCCCTAGGGGTGGAGCTGGCGACCCGCCCCTATCAGGAACAAGCACAAGACGCTTCTCTGAGTAACCCTCTGCCCCGCATAAATGGGAGCAGCGCCTCTGATGGTGACGGGAGCAAAGGGAGGCGTTGCCAGGGGCCCGGTTCACAGAAAGCACTCGATCCGCGTGCCCCAGTGTGAAGGGCAGGATCGCAAAGGACGCGGTTTCCTCTCAGCCTCGTCGATGACAGTGGAAACAAGGGAGGTGACTTGATAACCAGGGGTTCAGCGCTCCGCAGGCCTGCACCGGGAACAACGCTCACGCTCACGCTGAGCAGGGACACTGAGCGTCAGGGGATCCAAAACCACACAGAAACCGCACAGGCCAGGAGACAGGCTGGCGGCACATGGCGTGAAGACGCACTCACTTCCTCCACCCCAAACCTGCCGCCATCACTGCTACCGCGGGGACTTCGCCAGCCCTGGGTCCCCACGCCGCCCACTCACTCCTGCAGGATCTTGCTGTCGGTGGTCTGGGGGTAGCCAAAGTCCATGAGCTCGTCCAGAAGCTCATAGATGATGACAAAGTTGTCGCGGATGCTCTCCTCCTCCAGCTCCTTGAAGTACTCCGAAAACACCTGCGGCGGGGGCGGCAGGGGTGAGACGAGGGGGGGGCACCTGTACAGGCTCACTTGCCCTTCCTGCTCCGGGGCCCAGAGCCAACAGTCCTCTTGCCCACAGGCTGCATCTACCCACGTTCCAGGCTTGGTGACATGTCACAGACATAGCCTCGGACTCAGGGGCTGCGGGCAGGACAGCAGCGGCTGCCTGAGGCAGGAAGCGGGTTGCAGGTGTGGGCGTCCTCCGGGGGCCTGGTCAGAAGCCCTGCATCTCCACCTCCTCGGGTCCCCTCTCCTCTCCCTGACAGTCACCCCCAGGTCTAGCTGGGGCCCCATCTCAGCTTCTCTCCAATTCTCGCTGTAAATTGTCACCCTTTGCCTCTGAGTCACAGTGACTCAGATGAGGGGCAAGAGGCACTGGAGACAGAACAAGTGGCTCTCCGGACTCTTCTGACCCCCACCCCCCCGGGCCACGGTCACATGTCCCCCAGCTCAACAGGAAATTAAGTCCATGAAAGAAGGGAAGGGAGAGAAGTTTCCTTAGCTTGAACACTGAAGGAAGGTCCCGGAGGCAGAAGGGAAATGCCAGGCACCTCAGGGAGGACGACCTTCCTCCCACCCTCTTGGATCTGCTGATGCCCCTCTTCACTTTCGCGCATGAAAGCCTGCTCCTCAGCCTGCACTCGGGGCTCCCCAGGGGGACGCGTGCTCTCCGGCCCCCACGTCCTCATGGCCCAGACCAGCCCTCGGCCCCCAGGGCTCAGCACCAGTGACTCCTGAGCTGGCTGCACACGCTACCACCGGAGGGCCCCAGCCTGGCCCCTCCATTCTGCTCCGGAAGCCCGCAGCACCCCCTCGCCGGCCTTCCTGCCGCCTGCAAGTTTTGCACACAACGAAGCCCGGGCGACTGACACCCCCTCCCTGGTCAACTCACCTGCACCACCTTGTAAAGGAAGGAGAACACCAGTGACACGCACGCGTTCTTCTTGGAGGTAGCAACCACTGCATGGCGGCCACGGTTAAGGAGTGTTTAGAGGCCTGGACCCCAGTCCACAGACCCCAATTCATTGCATGTCTTGGAAGGACCCCCACCCCTACTCTGGGCTCAGAACCTGCCTCAACCCAAACCCCAGCCATTCAGCAGGCCTTCGGCGGGTTACTGAGCGCCCATGAGCCAGGCTGGGACACCGCAGTTACCAGACATGGTCCCAGCCCCCAAGAGGTGCTCGCTCCAGGACAGAGAGGCAGCAGCTGGGGGCTGCCTGGAGGAGGTGGTATTAGAGCTGAGAGCTATAGTCCAGGGTGAGGAGCCCAGGGTGGGGAGGGAGTGAGCCGCTCATTCTGGGAGCAAAAAACAGGACTATAGTAACTGGTCCTTCTCTGAAACCCAACGGCTCGTGGGACCGCCTGGAGGTCCAGGTCCACCCAGCAGGCTCCAGGGGAAGCAGCCAGGCCTGAAGCTGGCTTTTGCCCTTCCTGAACACCTGGGCCCCTCCCCTAAAGCAAACCGTTTTAATGGAGCCTCCATTTTGTCACTTGTTCGACGGGTGCCGGGCAGCGGAGTCACTGAGGTAACGTGTGCAAAGTGTGTGGCACAGCCTCTCCCTCCCCGCTCACCAATGTCATCTCCCTGTTCTTTCCCTCCAGGGCCTCGAGCCGCCCGGGGAGGCTGGGTCCTCCGCCACAAGCATGCATGCTGGGCCCTGGACGTGCCCGCTCACAAACCGCCTGTGCTGAGGCCCCAGGACTGAGCTGCGCTCCAGATGAGAGGGACAGGGACGGCAGGGGCTGCGTCCGCCACACTTCCTGCCAAGTGCGGGGCCCCAGGGATCAGGTGCTGGGCTGGTTGGGGCAGTGCTGGCCTCCCACCCTGGCCCAGGTCGCAAGCCTCAGGGTGCTAAGGAGGGCCAGCGGGCACCACGTGACTGGGCCGGCAGGACACCGTCCTTGACAGTGGAACTAGGGAGCAGGCGGGGGTGCCTGGAGACATGAGCCACCGCCTCTCCTCCCCACCGCCTACGTGTGAAGCCAGGGCCCAGCTGGAAACTGGAAACTGGTCTGATGGCTCCCGCAGGGCTCACACCACCGCCCCCTGCTCTGCATCCGGGCAGCCTCCCCACAGCCAGCCCCCAGGGTCCAGATCCCCTGTGGTACTCTGGGGGCAGCCCTCCAGAGAGGTGAAGGATCCCTCAGAGGCGGGGCAGGAGCTGGGCCTCAGGGAGCCAGACAGGGCGGGTGGCAGGTCAGCACCTCCATTGCTGTGCTGTGCAAACAAGGCACCAGGAATGGGCCCATTAAAATGTAGGCGACCGGGCTTCCTGGCTCCCTCCCTCTCCCACCATCCACCCAACTCCTGAAGTCTGGCCTCTGCTGGCAGCCAGAAACTTTCAGAAAATGCAAACCTGATTTTGTGTCACCCTCCACCACCCCCGCCCCGGCCCAAGGCTTCCCATCACATCGAAGGTGATGTCCCAGGAGACCCCATGAGACCCCACAGCATCGCTGCCTACCTGGGCCGGCTCCCACCACATGCCCCCTCTCCGGTGTTCTCCCACCCCTCCTGCAGCTTCCAGAATGAGCCCTGCGCCCCCTGCAGAGCCTCTGGCCAGGCCTATCGCTCCTGGCATCTGCTCACTGCTCTGGATGGTGGCCACCTGGCCTTCCTGCAGGTCTCCTCCGGATGTCACCTCCTCAGGGAAGCCTTCCTGGATCCCCAGACTAGATGAGGTTCCCTGCCACACCCTCTCCTCGCCTACTGCCCATCACACTCGCCGCTGCGTTCCCGGCTCATCCCCTCCAGGAGAGCGTGCCTGGCGGCCCTCACTGTGCCCGGGCCAGCCCGGGGCAGGCTAGGCCAGGTACTGGCCGCTCTCGGGTGCCCATGGGCACATCACGTGCACGCACACGTGCCCACGCAGGAGGTCCCCGGGAGCTCCCCTGCAAAGGGATACGATACAGATTGTTGTGCTTGATCCACATGAAACGGACTCCCCCGTGGGCCAGGATGGGCGACAGCATCCCCTCCTCCTCCTTCTCCATCAGGATAGGCATGAAGTGCTCCACCTCCGACATGTCCACGTCGCCACGGTAATTCCGGCAGATGAGCACCTAGGCAGGGGTGGAGGGGGAGACTGCTTTGAGTCCCACAGCCAGATGCTTGGGGTGGGGGGGGGAGACATGCCAACCTCCCTTGCCGCAAGGGCCCTACTCACACCCCTGGCCATCGGAGACTCTGGGCCATGCTGATCTCTATCCCCTAGGGAGTTCCTCAAGGAGAGCCCTTCCCAAAGTGAAGTCCACAGGGGCCACCTGGATTCCTCGCAGGGGAGGGAACTATGAGGCAACAGCCCAGGACTTAGTCAACTGGGAAATGCCAGGTTAAAACAACATCCTGTAGGTTCTCACTGCAGACCTTCTCAGAGCCTTTTCCAGGATAATGCACTCTGCTCTTCTGCCTGTGTCAGGTTACCCAATCAGGGGACGCTGCCGAGTGTTTACATCTACTAAAAGCCACCTGTGGCCTGAAAAGAAGCCCATGCCCTAACCGTGCTCCTCCGAGGCCCATGGGCTGGAACGTGCAGTGTGCAGAACCCTTGTCCACTGCTCACGGGGCCTTGACAAGGACAAGGTCCAGGTGAAGTCCAGCAGGTGCCCGCATAGGCATACCTAAGGTGTGGCACAGCTGTTCCTCTCCTAGGTATTTACCCAGGAGAAACAAAACCATAGAGTCATGCAAACACTCGCGTGCAAATGTTCGCTGCAGCTTTATCTTAAAGAGATCCAGACTGGGGGCGCCTGGGTGGCTCCGTCACTGAGCGTCCAGCTCCGGATTCCGGCTCAGGTCATGCAATCATGATTTGTGAGTTTGAGCCCTTCACTGGGCTCTCTGCCGACAATGCTGAGCCTGCTTGGGATTCTCTCTCTCTCCCTCCCCTCTCTCTATCCTTTCCCAGCTCACGCACGCGTGCTCTCTCGCTCTCAAATAAACAAACTTTACAAACAGATCGATCCATCAATCCAGACTGGAGGGAGCGCCGTGTCCTTCAACAGGTGAGCAGAAACGAGAACTCCGACCGCCCACACCTCGGACAGCACCTCAGCCATGACAAGGGAAGGCCGCTGGTGTGAGCGGCAGCACAAGGGTCTAGGAGGACCCCTGGGCCAGGGGAGGGACCAGACAATAGACAGCATATCCCATATGGTGTCCCACAGGATTCCACTTACACAAAACCCTCGCCAGTGGGGACAGAAAACACATCAGCGGCTGCCTGGGGACGGGCTGGACACAAGGGGTGTTAGGACACTTCAGGGGGTGACAGGGTGTGTGCTGTGGCTTCCTGGGTGTACACAATGACTGAAGGCCTCATGCCGTGTGCCTGGAACAAACGCAGCTCGGTACACCTGTGTCACAGCTCCGGAAGGCACGGGGGGGGGGGGTGAGGGGGCCCGAAGCTGTGCCCTGCCAAGGAAGGCTCTACTTGGAGACGTCACCTAGGACGGCTGCGGTGCCAGAGCCCCTAGGACAGCGGCCGCAGGACCCCTATGTGCAGACGGCGGCCTTGCAGAGCTGACCGGGCCGGGAGCCTCGGCCTCTGAACCTGGGCTTTCGTCACACCCGCTGTCTTCACTGTTCCGAGCCGGGAGAGAGAGGAAATCAAAACGAGAACCTCTCTCCTGGTATCCCTTCGCGGTCCATGCCCTCTTCCTGCTGACGTTCAGAAGGCCTCTTGGGGTCCTGGCGCCCAGTGGGTGAGCTCATGGAGGCCTGGGCCAGGCCCGGACTGAGGGACTCCCACGTCCCCTCTCATAGGCTCCTTGCCCAGAATACATTATGGCCCTTCCACGACGTGGGGCCACTGTTTTTACAGAGATGTTCGGTGATGTCTAGAAATCTGGCACCAGACGCCTGAGGTCACACAGCCAGCAGAGGTGAGTCCAGATCCTAACCAGTTCTCACCCCCTGCACGGCCCCTTCTGCTCCCTCACATTGCTTTCCTGGGCTTCCCAAGGCCCCTCTTCTTCCTCAGCTATGTAATTTTGGGGTCTGCCACTGGCAGGGAGCCTCAAAGCCCCCAGAAACTCAAAGAGGAAGAAGGAATTTGTTTTGTTTGCCTTCACGCCCAGGGCTGCAGAGAGGCCCAGGCACCCAACAAGCACACACCGCGTGCCCCTCTACCACTCCCTGAGCCTGGGGACCAGAGGTGACCGAAACAAACAGGGTCCCTGAACTGTGACACCCGCTTAGGAGGAACTGAGAGCCTCCCGAGGGTGTGACCTTCAAACTGAGCCCTGAGGGACAGGTGGGACAGAGGTGGAGGGACCTTGGTGGCTGAAGCCGTGGGGTGGAATCGGGGTGCAGCCCACGCACGGGGAGACCTGGGAGCGCCGGTTAGGTGGGGTGAGGGCAGTCTTGGTTGGGCTGCAGGTCTCGGGTGAGAGAACAAAGGCAGGGACAGGACAGGCTGAAGGGGGGCAGGTGATGATGAGGTGACAAACCTCTACCCCCATGGTTGCTCTGAACCCCCACACCTCCTTCCCCACAAAGAGCGAGAGGCCCTTCTGAAACAGAACTCAGACGGGGTCCTCCTGCTGACACTGCTGTCGACCCCAGTCTCCCCTCGTGCTGAAAACACACTGCAAGTTGGACCCCGTGGCAAACCGGCTCTTTACGGCGCCACCAACGCCTCTCTGCCATCTCAGCCCCACTCACCCCGTTCCGGCCATGCTGCTCCCCAGCTGCTGTCTGAGCCACCCACATCTGTTCCTGCCTCGAGGCCTCTGCACATGCAGTTCTCTCTGCCCAGGATGTCTGGGCCTCTCCTAGTTTCTCAAGCCTTGCCTAAGATGGCACCTCCTCCAGGAAGACTTCCCTGCTTGCCCTGCCTGAGATAACCTGTCCCCTTTTCTTCCACTGTCCACAACAGCGCTGCCTCCTTTACTGTCTGTCCCTTCTCTCGGAGACGAGCTCTCCCTGAGAACAGTGACCCCTTCCGTCTCGCCCACAGCAGAGCCTGACCCCAGTGGGTGCTCAGGAAATGTCTGGGGAATGAGCCCAGAGGTGAGGAGAGGACGGAGGCCAGGATAACGCCCAGGTCTCCAACAAGGACGGTCACGCGGACGGTGGTGTTGCTCACTGAGGTGGCAGAGAGGGCAGGGGAAACGCGGGGTTGGCGGCGGCTGTGGGAGCTCACGGTGTTCCAGAGAATGATGCGGCTCTAGGTAAGCACTCTGGCCTGCGGCACACGTTTGAGTCACTGGCACACTGGCATGAATCAAAGCCTGCCCGGGGAGAGGGGCAGTGTCGGGGGGGGGGGGGGGGGGGGGGGGG
>PJEM01004167.1:137801-161708 GCA_004023845.1 Helogale parvula | reverse complement strand
AGTGCAGACTTCTTTCGGGTTGTGGATGAGGCCCCTGCAAGGCCCCTCCTGGCCGAGGCCCCAAGGGCACACGTGGCTCTTTCACGAGGGCCACACACAGTGACGAAGGGACTTAGCGAAGCTGCTCTTCAGAGGGTTTCCTTCAAGGGGTAACACCTTGCACCAGACGGCCGGGCTGCCGGGGTCTGGGCGCAGTCACCCTCCCATCGCGTGGCCCAGGCCGAAACATTGGGGGGGGGGGTCCTTGGACTCGGAGAAGCACCTTGGTGGGGACTGCCGGGGCCTGCCCGCTCTCCCCTTGCTCCCCCTCTGCGCGCCGCCCCTGCACTTGGTGTGTGGTCGTCGGAGCCCTGGGGGGAGGATCCAGGATGATCCTCATGCCCGGGGATCCGGGCTCCGCTCAGTCACCTGGTACCAGTGGCCCCCGGAGGCCTGTGCCGCGCCGACGAGGTGAAGCGGCAGTGGGGAAGCGCGTGGACAGGGTGGGGGGGGGTCGGAAAGCACGAGCCTCCCTCCTGACCCCCGTGCAGTGTAGGGACGGGCTGCCCCCGGCCCCCTGGCACCGGCTGGCCGCCCCGGCCCCTCAGGATCCCTCATCTTCCCACCGCAGCAGTTCAGCCGGAAAGCGGACAGAGGACCTGATTCCAGAGCTGAGGAGAAACCACACGCTGTGCCTCGAGCACTGGGAGATCTCCACCCTGCCATGTTGGACACACGTTCTCCGAGGGGCCGTGGCATCAAGCCCCCAAGCGCCGTGTCCGCGTCCGGAGGTGGACGGAGGCCAGTGTCCCTGGGGAGGACGGCACAGGCCAGCTTCCCCCGCGGGAGCCAAGGACACGTGCTCCCAGCCGTGGTGCAGGGACCCCTGAGACGGCGGAGTGGGCCTGGCGAGGCGGGCCCCCTGCTCCCCCTTCCTGATCCCCGGTGGGCGGCCTGGGTGCTGGGCAGGGGAGACCGGTGGGCCCGGCCGGATCCTGGCGGCCGCGTCCCTCTCCCAGGACGCCCCGCCAGCCCCGGGGCCTCTTCGCTGAGGCCGCCTGCTCTGTGCCGCCGCCTCTCCCAGGGGGTGTCCAGGTGGGTGCTGTTTCCAGCAAGATGGAAGCTTCGTACGTGGGGGTGCACCGAGCTCTCCGCCCAGAACCTGCGCTTCATATCAGCTGCATCGTGATCCAAGACGCCCTGTTGGAGGGAAGGAGGTACGTGGGGCTTGTTCCTTTCGGCAAAGGCTTTTCAAGGTCGGCCTCAGCTCTCAGCGGATGAAGGTGCTCTGTTGACGTTTGACGCTGCAGTGGCTCGATGTCCCCCGGCAGCCGCGATGTCCCTGGACGGGCCGCCTTGTTCGTCCTGAGACCTGAGGTCCCCACGGGGTGACTCCCCCCTCCATCTACTGTCTTATGCACGCAGGGGTCTCTGGGCAGAGCCAGGGCTTAACCGTTAGACGGGGGCCGCCCTCTGCCCCGGGCTCCCCACGGGAGCGTCAAGCCCAGCTCACGTGTGTCAGGAAGCCGTGTCTCTCCTCTGGGACACTCTTGCGCGGGGCAGACGGACCCCGAGGCTGAGGGAGGTGGGTGCTGCCTGCTGCACCCCGGCGCACCCTGACCCGGGAGGGAAGCTGGGCCTCGGCATCCGGTGCTCCCACTCATCCTAGAGCTGCAGGCGGCTCCCAGCACGGCCTCCGGGGCAGAGGAGGCGCCTCACAAACGCTGGTTCCCCCGGCAGTGTTTTGTTCTCAGGGCAGAGGGACAGGCCCTAGGGATGCGGACCAGCTGACATTCGGGAGTATCTGGCGGTTTCCTGTTTCAGGCCACAAGGGTTGGAGTTCTAAGGGGGTTGTTCACCGTGTCTTCAGGGGTAGTGGGGGGCTCCTGCCAAGTGTGTGGGCTCCCTTGTTCTCTCCTCCCCCATCTGTCCCCTTCAGGGGTCCGGGAAGCAAGGGCTAGCCCGGGTACCCCTTCCCCGACCCCTGTGGTGAACTGTCACCACCCTGACTCCGACAAGTGGCCGTCAGCAGATGCTTGGCTTTAATTGGACCCAATTACTCAGCAGACAGAGTCGGACACATGGCAATAGCTACTCCCTCCCGGGGGCAGAGAGACGAAGCTGTACCAGGGGATTTGGGGTGCAGGGCCCCCGCTCATGAGGATGGAGGCTCACTGCAAACGGCTTGTGCAGCTCAGAACCCCCACGGACACCCCCTGGAGCTTAGGAAGGAGGTAGAACAAAAGGCAGTCGGTGGAGTCCAGGGACAGCAGGCGGAGACACTGGAGGTCTGTGTCACTCTGTCGTCTGGGGACATCGGCTGGATGGCCCGAGCCCCTCCTCCCTTTACCCGGAGCTCCGATGGCTCCACGGGCACCCAACGATCACCACCTCCGTCTCCGTTTCCGGGGCAGAGACAGACTCTCAGTCTTCGGGGCACCTGCCACCCCCTCCACCTTTTGGGATCTGATGGTGCCTCGGCCTGAGGACAAACTTACCTTTTGTCACTTCTAAGCAGTCACGAGTCAGTTCTGCCCGGAAGTTAGCAAAAACAAGACTTTCCCTATTGAGAAGATGGGTCACAGAAACGGCTGCTTTGGGCGTCAGGCTGGTCCCAAGAAGGTCATTGAAGCTGCTCCTGCCGCCTGCCTGCCGTCAGCCAGGCTGGCACACGGGGACAGGACAAGGGCCGTGCTGTTGGGCTGGAGGTGGGAAGGAGGGGAAGGAAGCAGTGTCGCTTATTTTTCTGTTGAATTAATTCTAATTTCTACAGCAACGCATAGCACATTTTTTGGGACATCCAAGTAACCCCAGCTAAACATGAAAACTGTGCACTGCTATTCTGGGAGTGAAAATCGAAAAGCATAGCTACTTTTGCACAGTCTAAGTCATTATAATTTTATGACTTGGGTTAACATTGAGCTATAAAGTCCAGTAAATAACTGTTAAAAGCAGAGTCATTTGCTCAAAAATATTTTATGAGCTTCATTTTTGGAATGGTTGCACTTTCCATTAGACCCTCCCTCCACGTACACAGAAACCTTGTGCTCCGTACAACTCTGCGCGTGAACAGTACCGTCCTACCCTGCTGCCGGGGCGGTGGCGCGGCGGTGGCGCTTCCGTCCGGATGGACAGCCGGCCCTGCTGAGTCCCCTCACTGTTTCACAGAAGGAACCAGGCTTGTGCCCTCAGCTCGGTGCTCTCTGCGGGGGTCACACCTGAGTAGAAATCACTGTGGCCACCTCGGAGGCTCCCAGCCCTTAGCCTGCCGCGTCTCTGTCCTTGGAGGTCAGCAATGGTGAACTTGGCCCACCAAATACTCTTTTGCACTTGGAAGTCCGTGCAGATGAAGAGCTAAAGAACAACTTTTGCCCTTGCACAGGTGACCGGCTACAGTGGAACATGGCAGGGAGGGGTTGACCCCAAATCCCTCCTATGCTGCTGGAACATGGGGGGCTCTCTGGTCACTGTTCCTTATGGGTCCTCGGGTCTTGGGGGGCACACGAAAATCCCCTGGTCCCAGTAATGAAGCAGTCCATGGACATTCCGCTATGCTTCCCGGAAGAGGACATCGAAGACCACCCCTTGGTGGGAAGGCCAAGACGTCCCTAGATATCTACTCCAGCAGCCATCACCCCTGAAGGGCCTCCATCTTGCGGATGCACACACTGAGGGGTTGGGGCTAAGGGGCTTCTCCAAGCCATGCAGCTGAGAACTGACAAGGACACACTTGTGTGGCCCTGACTGTGTCCCCACCACGAGGACACGGTGTCTGAGCAGACGGCACTGTCCATCCATCACAGTGCCACTTCTGTCCCTGGGGTCCCTGGGGTCAGGACAGCAAACAGTGGTGCCCATCGGCTCCTTTTGAGCCTCATCCAGGAGTCCTGGATGCACCCTTATGTTCCCGGATGCGTGGCCCGATTTCTGGGTAGCTGTGTGTGCACGGAGACTTCAAAACACCGTAGGCTTGTGTGGACCCCAACCTCACTCCAACACTCACGCCTTGGTATTTAAATTGTCAATCCAACCTTTTTAGCAAGCACACTATCTAATAGGTTAAGTGTTTTTTATTGCCATCATTTTGCTTTATAGATGGCAGTCCCTCAGGGGCGTCTGGTTGGCTCAATCAGTGGAGCATGGGGCTCTGGATCCTGGGGTCATGAGTTCAAGTCCCACATTGGGTGTAGAGCTCCCTTAAAAAATAAACCTAAAGAAACAAACATGGCAGCCCCCAAGCCAGGACCTGCAGCCACAGAGAATCCAGCATTTCAGCATCGGACGTCCTTGAAAAGGCAATAGTAAAGCCTTCCCTGACTGATATTATCCATACATTCCTGTTGAGTTTTTACTAAGGTTCCAGGCAAAGTAGTTGCGCTCTTTTCCCACTATTTCATCTGGGGAATGTTTGCCCCTGACATGACTCCATTCGGGAGGGCGAGGAAGAATCGGCAGTCCAAGAATTCCTTAGAGAGGCTAAGCATGGGGGCGGTTCCATCTGGGGCCCTCGCCCCGTATTTCTTCGTTGGTGTCAAGCATCCTAAGTGATCTCAGACCCTGAGGTTCGACAACATTTACTTTAAATGCAGGGACCTTGGAATGTTTAATCTTAGGGTGAACATTTCTGTCCTAGGGACTGCTTTTCTCCGCCAACAAAATCCTGTCGCATTGGTCCCCGGCGATGGCTGAGGTTGGACGCAATGGGGAAGAACCACTGGGAAACGGGGAGTGAGAGGCGGTCGCCTTCTGAGCCACAGTGCGCTGAGGTGTCCTCCAGCCCCGGATTCGAGAGGCGTGGCCGAGGGACTGCCTCGGGGCTCAAGTTCGGATGATGAGGCCGCCCCTTGAACTCTTCCGGGCCGCTCATCAGGTTTAGGGGCCCAGGTTTTACTCCCGACAGAGAGCTGACAGCCCTGACCGTTGCGGAACGAGAGAATCCCCAGACGGGCCTCCTCGGCAGCACCGGAAACATCCTGGTTCACCTGGTCTGTTGCATTGGTTAAAATTTACAGTGTGAAAAAATGTGACAGAAAGACCCAGGTGGGGGAGTCAGGGGTTTCACGTGGGGGACGCAGTGCGGCGCAGACTCAGAGGCGGTCATGTGCGGTCCTTTCCCGGTTTTCTAAGCCCCACATTAGAAATCTCTATTCCTGCTTGTGTACGTTTGCTCGCTTCCTGACTTGGAAAGAGGGGCAGCGTGGGGCTCGGCAGGCAGGAGCCCGCCGTGTCACACGCCTCAGACACCGGCTCATCACTTTGTCACCTCACTCATCCCTCACAGAACCCCAGGAGGCAAGTACGGGTGGGGAAACTGAGGGCAGAGCGCTGGCGCGGATGGACCCCTCGAGGCCCAGGGGTCCTGAAGGTTGTGCCCGACCTGGACACGGCCCCCGGGGGTGCTGGGGTCTGAAATCACATTTCTCCGTTGCATCACACGTGTGAGGAGACACGCACAGCCCACTGGGAAATCATGCCCGTAATTATGCAAGCGCTGGGGGTCCTGCGTGCCGCGTGCCTGCATCTCCCTCCTCATTACAGCCCGGTCCGAACCCGTGACAACGGCGGCCGGCCCCCCGTCACCCGACCGGCAGCCATCAGGGCTCCACTTAATTCTCCACGTGGGGACAGGGACATGGGAAGTATTGAAGAGCCATTCAGCACGTGCCTTTTAGGGCCTGTCTGACAGAGACGTCTGAGTTTGTACATTTTTCATGGTCTTCATCTGAATCCAGATAGTAAACGCTGTGTCAAGATTTAGAGCCCAGGAAATAAGTCCATTACCGGTCTCAGTGGGTGCCACTTATATGCCTCTAAGCCACATCTGTGGAGATGAAATGGCGCTCCCGGGACACTTGGCTGCCTTGTGGCTGCAGAGTCGTTACAGGATGTGGAGCACTGGGCTGGCGTGGAGCCCTGAGCGGCCGGGGCTCCTCCAGGGCCCCCCTCGCCTCAACCCCAAGCAGGACAGTGTGCTGTCCATGGCGGTGCACGGCCACCACGCCGGTCCCCGTCCCCAGGACCCGTCGGTCCCAGGCTGGCGCTGATTGACTCGCAGGCAACAGATTTTTCCAGAGACGCAATGCCCCGCATGACTTACCAGCAGGAAAGGTGGATGCGGCTCCCACCTGACGCAGAAACGGGACGGGGAGGGGAGGGCCCTTCAGACACCAGCCCACACGCCCGAGGCTGCTTCCGTCCCCGCCCCGTTCTCACGGGGCCGCTGCCACGTGGCCGAGCCCCATCTGGCTCTCGGCTCAGGAAGCAACTGGCCCACAGGTGGCTGAAATTGTTCTTGTTACTTCCAGGGTACGCTGGCCACTGAACCAGAGTCATACTCTTTCCCGGTGAACTCGGGGCAAGCATTCATGTTGGAAAAATCCTTTCAAGTGTAACGTTCCTATTCTGTGACAGATGTCTCTATGTCCAGGAGTTAAAAACACACTCCAGAATGTTCCTCAGCAAGCCTTACTTAGCCTGCTGTGACAGCTCCCAGCCCAGCCATCCAGCTCCTACGAGCTGTTCTCCTCAGTCTCTGTTGTGTCTTGTTTGTGCTTTTTTTTTTTTTTTTTTTTGCAAAAATAGGCAAGGATGTATAAGCATTCATTTATATTCCCATCCTGCGTCTTTAAGCAGCTCGCTGGGGGCCCTGGGGGGCTCAGTCGGTTAAGCGTCCAACTTCGGCTCAGGTGATGAGCTCGGAGTTTATGAGTTCAGGCCCCACCTCGCGCTCCATGCTGATGGCTTGGAGCCTGGCGCTGCTTCCGATTCCGTGTCTCCCTCACTCTCTGCCCTTCCCCTGCTCACGCTCTGTTTCTCTCTCAAAAATAAACAAACATTTAAAAAATCTTAAAAAGTGGCTGCTGTCTGCACTCTTTTCCTATTTGATTGTTTTGCTTGAAGACAGGCCTGGAAATCATTTGACTGGCGCCGAGAGCACCCTTGCGTGTCGGTGCCACTCTGTGGCCTGGGCGTGCCAGGGACCGCCCACCTTCCCTTGTGGGTGGGCACCTGTGCTGTTGTACCGCCACTGAGACATCGGCCAGGAGCCTCGGGAGAACAGAGCGCCTGCGTGCCTTCCGGACGGTGCGGTGGGCAGTACAGGACATGAACCGTCAGGAAGCCTGCTCCAACTATTCAACCCGCGTCCAGCCGTGACGAAGCAAAAAGAGAAATCAGAATGTGAAACGTTCTCCCAAAGTGTCAGACCAGGAAGGACAAAACAACAAATAATGGGAGTGAGGAAGGAAGGAAAACGAAGGCTCACAGCCCTGAATTCTGTTCTCGCGTCTTGGTTGGGTCCGGATTGAGTTAAAAACAGAAGAACTTTCCGTGATGCCCGGGGACAACCGAGGAAGTTGTGAGCCAGAAGCTGCTGTGACGCGGGGCTCACATCCCTGGCTGATCATGCTGTCGGCACGCGGCGGCGGCACGGGCGTCTCTGTGAAGGGGCGGGGGGCGGGGGGTTGTGATGTATACAGCTTATTTTCAAGTGGTCCAGGGAAAGTGTGTGTGTGTGTGTGAGTGTGTGTGTGTGTGATGTGAATGTGTGTGAGCACGTGAGTGTGATATGTGTCTGTGAGTGTGAATGTGAGTATGAGTGAATGTGAGCATATGATGTGTGAGGGTGTGAATGTATGTGTGACAGTGTATGAGAAGGTGAGTGTGTAAGAAGGTGTGTGAGACATTATGAGTGTGTATGAGAATGTAAGTGTGTGACAATGTGAGTGCAAATGAGAACGTGAGTGTGTATGTGTGAGAATGTGAGTGTGCGAGTGTGCGAGAATGCATATGTGTGAACATGTGGCAGTGTGGAGTGCGAGTGCACACGGCAGGGAACCCGCAGGGCAGAGGAAGGAGCCAGCTTGGGTCCCCGTGCGCGGCGGGACATCGGGGAAAGTACGCGGTTGCTCACGGTGCTAATTTGAAAAAATTTTCCCTTACGTTTGAAGTTTTTCAAAATTCACAACTAAATGAGTAAGTTGGAGGAAACGTTCTCTATTAAGACAAAGAGGGGAAAAGCCCCAAAGGATTCTGCTTTTCGTTAGGTCCTCCTCCTGCCACAGATCGAAGACCAGAGGGGCGCCCTTTTATGATCTGGAAATCTGGGCTCTCGCTTCGTTGTTAATTCGAGGACATTGAAGTCCGAGTCAAAAGTGAGGCTCCCAGCACGGGAGCCTGCGGTGCACGTGGGCCCGAGCTGCCTCCCGGTTCCGAAGGAGTCAGGATCCGTCTGGACGTCCGGAGAGCCGAGGCCCAGGTGTTTCTCAGACTCTGGACGCAGCCTCGACTGTGGGGTCGGACCGGAGGCAGCCAGGACGGCTCCTTACCAGCTGGCAGTGGGGTGGTCTGCGGTCCCCTCGGCTCCCCAGCGGGTAGGGAGGACCCTGCGGTGACAGTCCCCACAAGGACACGCCCATGTGCCATACTAAGCCTTTGCAGAATTGGGGCAAATATCCAAGGAATTTGGCAAAGCAAGACAGAGGGCAGCACCTGAGCCTGAGATTCCGGGAGCCAGGTAGTGAGCTCTGCTGACTCGGGGCAGGGAGGGGGCACAGGTGGGGCAGGGGTGAGAGAGGGCGGGTGCAGGGGGAGCCTGGCCCTGCAGGGCGCAGCGGCCCCACGTCCACGCGGGGAGCGGCTCCGGGCGGTTCCGCAGACCCGAGCTTTCCAGGGGGTCAGGGCCTCCCGTCCTAGGCCTCCCTGCGCTCGGTTCGGAGGGTCCGGGGAATTCGGGGAACAGCCGACGGTCCGAGGCCGCACTCCTCGTCCTCAGGGCTGCCGGCCGCGCTGGGCACCACGCACGAAGAGCGGCCTTCCGGGAACTCCTCGGACCGGCGCCCTGCGGACTTCAGCGCGGCCTCCAAGCACCGGGACGAGGCGGCCCTGGGGTTGGGGGCCGGGCGCACGTGGACCGGGCCGCGTACGGCGGGGACACCGGCCTGCGACGAGCTGCGCCCACGGGGGGGGGGGGCAGGTGAGCGGTTCGGTCCCTCGTGGCCCTGGTGGGGGTGCCGTGGTCCCTGGTGGGGGTGCCGCCAGATAAGGGGGAGCACAGCGGACCCCTCCCTCCTCCGCGCCCGCTGAGCCCTCTGATCCCAGGTTCCTCTGGGGCTGAGTTTACGGTTTCCTGGGCCCTGAAAGGGCCGGAGGGCGAAGCCATCACTGCAGGCACAGGCTGCGCAGGGTTTTCTGATGCCGCGCTGCCCGTGTGGGAGGTCACCTCGTCTACACCGCGCTGCCCCAGTGTGGGACGTCACCCCGTCTACGCCGCGCTGCCCCAGTGTGGGACGTCACCCCGTCTACAATGCACTGCCCCAGTGTGGGACGTCACCCTGTCTACGCTGCCCCGACCCAGTGTGCGGACGTCATCCCAGATGCTCATACGCCACCAAGAGGCAGGATTATTAGAGAGGTTGGAGATATTGATCTATTTATTCAGCAAATGTTGACCGAGTGTCTTCAGGAGTCAAGATTCTTCTAGGCTCAGAGACTGAGCGTGACCCTAACAGGACGAGCACCTCTTACTCTCCCCGTGGGAGGAGTCCGTGCGTTCGTGTAAAACGCAGAGGGTATTTGTGCAAGGGCCCGGGAGATGGACTGGAAGGGCAGTGAAGGGAGGTGTCCCCGGGGGTCGCCGGCTGAAAACCGGTCCGGGTCAGAGAGAGCTGGGCTGGGGCCCCAGGATGGAAGCTTCTCCTGAAGTCAGGTCCCTGCCCCCCCCCCCCCCCCCCCCCCCCCCCCCCCCCCCCGCTTCCTCCCCTCCCCCCTTGTCTCACTGACCTGTGGCAAGGTGGCTTCCGGGCTGTGGATGCTTTCGTGATTGGCTACCGGGTGGTTGGGGCGTCTTCGGTGGGCTTAGTGAGTACACTCTGCGGTGTGCGGACACCGTGGTGACACAGCCCTTAGTGGGACCCTTGTCTGGGTCCTGACGGGAAGCCTCCAGGTGAGAGGGACCCACAGGCTTGTGGCGGGTGTGTCTGTGGGCGCCTGCGTGGACACAGGCCTGAAGTGCACCATGCCAGAACATTCTTCCACTTGTATTTATACAGGTCCCAGAGTGGGGGACACAGGTGTCCTCCACGTTTGGTCAGAACAGAACTCTGTGCCTTCCAGTCTGTTCCTGCCTGTGCCGCATCCCACTGTTGACGTGGGTCCTGTCTTCCTTCTTTCTGTTTCTTTAAAAAAAAATGGGAATAGACCAAAATGCAATTTACTAGACTTTGTTGGGAGAGGACAGCCGTGTGGTGTTACCACACTCCAAACATCAAAGCTGAAAACCCGGAGGGCCCCAGTCTGTCCCTGTTTCCAGAACTGTGATGCTCCAAGAGTGCTCTGTAAGTGGAGTCACCCGGGACGGACCTACTGGCCGGCTGTGTCTTCACTCTGCAGTGATCCCTGGAGGTCCACCTGGGTTGTTGCGTGTGCCACCAGCTCGCTTCTTCCCTGCGCTGAGCGGCATTCCGTGGTGCGAACGGGCAAGGTGCTCTTAAAACACATTCTTCTAAGGGGTTAATATCCAAAATATATAAAGAGCGTATGCACCTCCACACCAAAAAAAAAGTAATCCAATAAAAGTAGGCAGAGGGCATGAAGAGACACTCCTCCAGCGAAGACCTACAGATGGCCGATGGACACATGAAAAGATGCTCAACGTCGCTCGTCATCGGGGAGATGCAGATAGAACCACGGTGTCGCCTCACACCTGTCAGGAAGCCTAAAGTCAGAAACACAGGAAACAGCAGGTGTGGGTGAGGATGTGGAGAGAGGGGTCGATCCCTCCTGCACCGTTGGTGGGAATGCAGACTGCTGCAGCCGCTCTGGAAGACAGTGTGGAGGTTCCCCCCCAAAATTAAAAATAGAATCACCATATGATACAGTAACCACCCTCCTGGATATTTGCACAAAGGAAATGAAAAACTGAGTCTAAAAGACACACGCGGTCCTATTTTTACAGCAGCGTTATTTTTAACAGCCAAGACATGGAAGGAGCCCCGTGTCCGTCGATGGATGAACGGACAAGGAAGGTGTGGTGCCTGTGTGTAATTCTGTGAGTGTGTATCATGCAGTATCACCTTGGCATAAAACAGGAGGAAACCTTGCCTTTTGCAACAACATGGATGGATCTAGGAAGTATAATGCTAAATGAAATAAGTCAGAGAAGGACAAATACCTTATGATGTCACACATGTGTGAAAATTAAGAAACAAAATAAAGAAGGAAAAAAGAGAGAAACCGAGAAATAGATTCTTAAGTATAGAGACACACACTGATGTTTCCCAGAGGGAAGATAAGTGATGGGTATTCAGATCACACTTTTGTCGGGGCGCCCGGGGGGCTCAGTCGGTTCAGCGGCCGACTTCGGCTCGGGTCATGATCTCCTGTTCTTGAATTCAAGCACTGCGTCGGGTTCTGTGCTGACAGCTTGGAGATGCTTCGGATTCTGTGTCTCTCTGCCCCTCCCCTGCTCACACTCTGTCTTTCTTTCTCTCAAAAATAAATAAACTTAAAAAAACAAGAGCACAGTTTGCATGATGAGCACCGAGTATCGTTATACTGTCCACCTGGAGATAACATAACATTGTGTCTTAATTATTCTTGAGTAAAACATGTCTAAAAATTAAAAATACGTTTCTCATTATCACAGTCCCTTGGAAGGAATCCTGAAGGGCTCCCACCGTGTTTTGAGGGATTTCAGGGTCCTCGGAAGGAGGTTCTGCCGATGCAAGAGACCGCCTCGCCTGTGTGGACGTCCAGGCGTGTTCATGGAGAGAAAAGAACGGGATCCCCTGAAAGTGACCGGAACTGTGGGTCAGGGACGGGGAAACCCCTGGGAGGGTCTGGGACAGTGGGGCTGCCGGCCATTTGGGCTGATGGTGCCAGGGGAGGGCCCTGGGCCGCCTAGGGGTTGAGGCCGTGACTTTGCTGTTCCTTCCCTCAGGGGGGGCAAGGGAGCTCTGCTCTTCGGAGAGTGGTGGGCAGTCCTGTCTCTGGGGGTCACCCCACGTGAGAGGGGCACCCTCCGGGACACAAGGGGGTGGCCATGAATGCGGCCGAGGGGGCAGGAGGGCTCGCCTCAGATGCGGGAAAGCCCGGGCCAGTTCCCCTCGCCGCCTCGTGGGCCCCACCGCCTTCCTCTCTCTGAGAATAAATTGGTTAATTTTGCAGAGTGCTTTGAAAACGCGGAGTGCTGTAAAATGCTCGCGCTGTAAGCAGCCCCCCGTGTGCAGGAGAAGGAAGAGGTGCAGGGGGCTGTGGCTTGCTGCTTGCATAGTAAATTTAATGATTGCTTCTGGAAATTATGCTTTCTTATTTATAAGTCTTGTCAAAGAAATAAATTGAATGGAGTCGCCAGATGGCCCTAAATATTGTCTTTATGGCTTAGAACCGTCTAGAGAGAGCTTTTGTTCTAGGTCCTAGAAGCCTTGCAACGGGGGCCGCGGGAGGCAGAGGGACACGGTGCCTAATTCCGATGATTGTCACGCCGTCTATTTATTTGCTCAGCGAGGTGAGGGGGAGACCATCTCATCTAGACTTATTAAAGGGTCCAAAACTGTAACACTCTTCAAAAGGGTCACTATAAATATGCCACATACTGTATTTCATGGAGTTTATGGGAAAGGAAATTGAAATCTCCTAAAAATAGAATTGACTCTTGTCCAAACAATATTGGATACACCAAATGAGTATTTTTGTTATTACATGTAACGGGCTGATATTCTGAGCACATTTTCATAAACCTTTAGTTTGTTTTCATAAATGGTGGACTTTCCTACAATTCTTAGGTTTCTTACAATTACCCGCCAGCGTGACAGTGTTTTAAAAACTAAAATGAAAGGCTCGTTTGTGGCCGAGCCCCCTCCTCCCGCCCGTCCTGCTCAGGTAGCTGGCTCCGCTCCCACGGTCGCAGGGCGCCCCAGGCCAGAGCTGGTCTGGACGCTTCTGGAAGGGTCCTTGGTGCGGCAACAGAAACGAGGTCTCCACCAGCGAGCCCATGGCTCCTGGTCTGCAGGGCAGACTCGGCCCCGAGGCCCCACGGCCCAGCGGGGCTTCTGAGCACCCGGGTCCAGGAGGAAGGAAAAGAGCCTGGTTTGCTGAAGCCGCTCCCCGTAGGGTGCTCTGCATGACCCTCCCCAGTACTCGTCCCCTCGGGCCCTTCAGGGAAGGGATAACGTGGTCAGGAATCCGAGTACAAACGTGCCCTGTGCCTCAGGTCAGCCAAGTGGACACAATCTCATGTTCCCACAATGCACCCGGGTGCTGGGCCTGGACCAGGCGGGGCAGGGGCGAGAAGCCTCACGCCCCTGTCTTCCAGGAAATGCCGAGAGTCTGAGCATCAGCGCCAAGGTAACCAAGATCCGCCCTTTATGTGGTGGCTCTGGTCTACTTTCCCAGTGAAGGGGACCCCAGGAGTCGGTGACGGGGCCTCGGATGTCCTAGTCTGCAGAGATTTCACACAGAGCAGTTTCCGGAACAGGAGTGGTGCACAGGCTCCCTGTGTGAGGGATTCACTTGCTCAACCATCCCTCGTGTGGGCGTAAATTATTTAATTTGTATCACTTAAGGACACGCACCAAGAAAGCTCGTATAAACCTTCTGCAGCTGACATTATGCACATAAAATTGAGAATCGGGTGTAAGTGACGCTTCACTATCAGGATCTTTAGAGGAACAGCGTCTGCGTTGGTGTTTGGTTTAGGTTGCTTGTCCCGCGTGGAGACGTTCCCCCGCAGGGCTCTGTCTCTCTGTGTGACGAGGTGACAAACCTCGTCCCTCTCTTCACCAGAGTACAGAGGAGGTTCCCTTCAGCCCCCACGGCGGCAAACGGACTTTGCCTCGTGGAGATGAATCGCTTGTTCGCTCTTCCCAACTCTGACTTTTCCGCAGAGGCCGCGGTCACAGGCAATCCATGCATGAAGCGGAGCTCACAGGAAATAGGTCCCTACGGTTTTTTAAAAATGTAACTGAAATAGAAACACAAAGTCAAAACCATCAGGTAAAGGAAAAGACCCATGGGTTTGGGTGCCTATGGGCCCCTTGTGGTCCAAGGGGCGTGCTGATAAAGAAACCGTACATTTCATTCTGGAGACTTCAGGTCACAGCATCTAAAAGCCAACTTTCCTTAAGAGTTACACAGACCGGGGACAGCTGGGTGACTCAGTCCATTAAGTGTCTCAATTTGGCTCAGGTCATGATCGTATGGTCTGTGAGTTCAAGCCCCGCGTCGGGCTCTGTGCTGACAGCTCAGAGCCTGGAGCCTGCTCTGGATTCTGGGTCTCCCTCTCTCTCTGTCCCTCTCCTGCTCACTCTCTCTCTGTCAATACTAAATAAATAAACTTTAAAATGTAAAAAAAAAAAAAAAAAGAGGTATGGAGGTGGAAACATACGTTGACCTAGAGGTCCTCGTGGGGACACACCGCCTGTTGCAGGTCTGGGGGGACACCTTAGGAGCACTGCACGGGGAGTGTCCAGAGCAGCCCCCGTGGGTCCTGGGGCTCCAGCCAGCTCCAGCTTGTTGGGGGCGAACTCCCTGTTGGGAAGCCGTGTGGATGCGATGCAGCACCAGTTTAGGTCTGCAGTGGAGGACAGAGCTATTTGTTACTGAGTCGCACCTCGCAAACCAGTCCAGCTGGTGTTAGTTGTCCATAAAAGAAAATTTACTGTTCTCAAACCACTAACTATTTTGAATATGTCACGCAACATTATGGATCAAAATTAGAAAGAAACACGAATAGAAGGGCTGTGCCAGAGAAGTCCTTCTGCTCCCATGGCCTCACCACCACCTTGTTTCCTATAACCAACATTGCTGCGTTTGTGCACCTTCCAGAAAATGCTTTTTACATTTACAACCCTGTCCGAATGCTTTTACACAGGTGGTAGTAAACTACACGCGGCCCTGGACCTCTGTCCTCGGGTGTTTCAGTCACTGACGGATCCGTCCTCCCTCATGTCAATATGCGGACCACGTTCTCACAAAGTCCGAGCCCAACTTAAGAAGTTTGCAGTGCCCACCTTGGATGGTCTCCGCAGATTCCTATGCTGTGGCTCCCTGGGGGTTAGGGTTTATGAACCAGCTCCACCTGGAACTCGGGAACTCCGTGATTATCGAGGGGCCCGAAACGCCTTCCGCGTGTGCTCTTCCAAGGACGCCCACCGTGAATCTGCGCCTTCATGCGGGCACACCGGGGCCCAGTAAGTGGGCTGCTCCCCGTCAGCTCCCTCAGATGCCTGCACGGGTGCCCGCAGCAACAGAGCTCCTGTGCCCGTCACCCCCACACCAGCCACTCTCCACCCTCCCTCCTGGTACTGCACACGCCGTGCATGCGCATCTCACGTTCTGTTTTTTCTCCTCTTCCCCCGTTTATTGAGATATAACTGACACACAGCACTGCACAGGCGAATGGGTACGGCCCGATGACATGACCACACATATCCTGAAGTGATGACCAGTGAGCTTCCCGTCCATCACTTCACACAGATATTAAAATTAAAAAGAAGAAAGGAAAAAACTGTCCGTCCTTCTGATGAGAACTGTTAAAACTTATTCTCTTAGCGACTTTCAAATGTTCCACGCCGCAGCGTGATCTACGTACCTCACGCTCTCCACGACATCCTGGGACGTGTCGTCTTATACCTGGAGTTTGTACCTTAGGTCACCGTCCCCCGTCCCCCGTCCCCGCCCCCACCCGGCCTCCCGGGACCGCAGACCCCATCTCGGTTTCTGTGAGTTTGCTCTTTTTTTGTTCTTTTAGGTTCCACAGGGAGGTGAGATCATCCCGAAGGATTTGACTTTCGCTGACTTATTTTTCTTCGCCTCAGTCCTCAGCTCCGTCCACACTGTCGTCAATGGCAGGTTTTATCTTTGTAACGACCGGCTACTATTCCACTGTGTTCCAGGGGTAATTCACGTATATGCAACCTGGTCTCTGGTTCAGTTTGGTTCCGTCGTTGGCCCAAACCCAGCAAATGTTCCTAGTCTCCCCACAAAGAAGGCACCGCCTGTCACTGTGGCCTGTGCGGGCCTTACCGCGCCCTCAGTGTCACCCGTGGCCCCAGACCCCCAGACCTCCTGCTCCACCGAGCTCCCTGCACCTCCTCCAGCGAGGCTGGCACAGCTCAGGTCCCTCCTGAAGAGCCACCTCCTCCAGGAGGTCCTCCCAGCTTGTTCCTGCCCCCCCCCCCCCCGCTTTTTGTTTTCATCACACACACAGACGATCTGCGTACTTGTATGTTTATTGTCTGTGGCCTGTCCTTTCCTTCCCCCAGAGTGTCCCCTCCAGGAGTGAGGAGGATCAGGAATCTTTGGCCGTCTGGTTCTCCGAGGGTCCCAAGTGCCGGGAACAAACATTTCCCCCAAAGGGATTGACATGAGTGGGTCCCGGAAAGGTTCACAGTGTGTTCAGGGGTCTTGAGGAGCAGCCGGCCCCCAGCGTGGCTTCCAGGATAGAGGTGGGGGGAGCCCGGGACGGCCAGCTTCCCTTCTCGAGCGTCGTTTCAACCCTAATATTTTGAATTATAAACCAAACTGCTGATGGGAGAGACCACACCAGGAGGGGTGTTGTTTTTAAAAGGAAGCCGATGGGAGAGAGGGAGGGTAAGGGCTTGCAGTGGGAGGGGCCGGGGCCTGGCAGGAGGGGCGGGGCCTGGCGGCCTCGCTCCACGTGCGGCCCCTCGCCTGTTTGAAGACAGCTTCTGTGCCTGTCACTCCTGCGCCCTTAGAAGTTCAGTCTTTGTTAAATTATTTAGAGGTTTCTGGAGCTGCCAATCAGGGCGGGGTTAAAGCTGGGTGTTCCTTTCTGGGCCCTGCTGGTCCCGGGCTCCCGCTCCTCAGTGAGGAAATACCAACAGGAAGCACGATTTCCTTAGGATGAAAAATCAGCATTCGATCCAGATTGATCCAGCTGAGTGTGGTTCTCGCCCTCCCCATTGTGTCAAGAGCTGTCCTTTTGCTGTGAAAGAAGATTCCAGAAAAAGGGCCATCAGGACTTATGTTTGTCTTCTTTCTCAACTGCCCTCCGGATTTTAACTACAGTAATTTGAAGGTGAAATGTGCTTCCTGTTAAGCTGAATGTAAAATTAGTCTGATGCTAGAATTACTAGAAAAATCGTTGGGGAATGATAAACGAGGCACAACGATCTTGACTAGGCTGAAGACTTGTCTTGTGCACCTGTTGCTTTAGGCAAGAAGAAGCAAATCTCCCTGGACACTGTTGCTGGCCTGTGCAGACCGCAGGTGCCCGTCGGCCTCCGGGGTCTCCACGGGACTGTGGGCGGCTGACCATCCAACCTCTGCAAAGCCTTCCAAGCAGGATAGGGTCGTGAATTCTCATGGTGCTGGACTCTGCCCACTCGGTCATCTTCTTCGTCCAGTCTGAATAGGGAAATCACAAACTGCTCGGTCCCCGTCTTTGGTGACATTTCTGTCTCAGGAGAGATGCCGGTGACTGCCCGGGCCGGGGCGAGGCTTGATGCAGATATCTGCCCACTCAATTCTCACGGAAATGAATGGACATGACATTTTACTGAAAATTTTTGGGTGAGAAAGGGGAAGCTCAGAGAATCCGGCGAATGTTCTGCGGGTCAGGTGGCCAGGGAATGGCCGGGCAGGATTGGAACCCAGACTGCTGGGTGCCTCCGGTTGTGTGGCGGCAGCTCCCCCACGGGGCCCAGCCCGGCCACAGCTGCTCTGTGGCTTCGTCAACAGAATTCGCTGGTTCTGCATCTCTTTTAAAAAAAATTTTTTTATATCTTTATTTTTATTTTGAGAGAGACAGAGAGGGAGCTGGGAGGGGCAGAGAGAGAGGGAGACAGAATCCGAAGCAGGCTGTGCTGACAGCTCAGAGCCTGACGTGGGGCTCGAACCCATGGACTGTGAAATCATGACCTGAGCCAAAGACTCAGCTGATTGAGCCCCCCAGGCGCCCTGCGTCTTTGTTGTCAGACCACAGAATGAGCTCAGTGTCAGCGGGCAGTCTGTGGAAGCAGGACAAACAAACAGCTTTTCTAAACACATCGTCCTCCCTGAGGGGCACAGGCCCGAGGCCCCCTGCAGGCCTCATTCTGACTGTGCTTCGATGTGGGGCTTTCAGATGAGCAGGGAAGTTTTGCCACTGGACGTCTTGCAGGAGCCCCTGTCCCTGGGCTGAGGGCGGTGTGGCCCCGCCAGAGAACCTGCAGGTGCGTGCGTCCTGCCCGCTCTTGGCCACTGAAGCACGCACTGCCCCCGGGGTGCTGGCCCAACCCCACAGGCCAGCGGGGCGGCCGCTGAGGGGCCCCCGACCACGAAGCTTAAAGCCTAAGTGGCCACAGCCCGCCAGGGCCCGGCTCCTCGGTGGCTCTTGTGTATCATCACTCTGCACCCTCTTTCGTCTGAATCTGAAAATAAATACATATATTCATGTTTCAAGAGGAGACCATAACTGTCAGGCTTGACACAGCCAGGCAGCTGTCACGCCAGGGCCCGGTGCCTTTCTGAGCTTCGGGAGGACTTTCCTGGGTTTGTGGTGGCAAGCAGGCTGAATTCATGTGGGAGGCGGGAGCCCCACACTTTCCGCATGACAGACGCCCCTCTCTGGGCGTGAGACGGGAGCCATCGCCTCGGTCCGTCTCCTTCCCTGCAAAAGTAGATGCCGGTCTGGCCCGGAAGCCGCCCCCATCTGCGCTCCCCCTGACCGTGACTCCGTCTGCAACGTCCCCTCTTGGACCGCGTCCTCTGCTCCCGAGCAGCTCCCTCGCCTTCTGAGCTGACGCAGCAGCAGCGCGCAGCCCAGGCGGGGACACGAGGACCAGCCAGTGCTTCTCTGCTTTGTGCAGCCTCTCCAGGACGCTCTCGGTCCACAGCGTCCTGCTCTCGGGCAGCCAGTTCCGGAGGGGAAGGCAGCTGGGCAGGTGCGCCAGGCAGCGGGAGACCCGCCCCATCAGGGTCACGCGGGGCTGGCCCTGGGAAACGCAGACCTGCTGTCGTGCCCTGGGCACCAGGCCTTGCCCGTCCCCGGTCCCCTTGCTGGAGGCGCCCGCGTGCTGGAGGAACACACCCCAGTTCCAGGGGACGTGTCCCGGGGTAACTCGGCACATCTGTTCCTCTCCTCAGATCACCCCCCTTCCCACCACCCCACTGCGGTCTCTCTGCAGGGTCAGCCCCCCCCTTCTAGACAGCCGCCTTCCGGAATACCCCTTGCCAGGTCAGGGACTGTCCCCCGGATCTGCATGTGTGACAGCGGGCTGTTTGGTCACAGGCAAACTGGGAGCGGAGTGCCCTGGCCGGCCCGCTGTGGGCTTCCCCCGAGCTATGCCCGGTGTGCCTTCCGGGCCCACACAGCCCCCCGGCTCCGGCCTGGAGGAGTGTCCTTGGGCTGCGAAATAAAAGGCCTGCGTGGCCTGCACAAGACGTTTATTCATCGCAGTTCCCGAGGCTCGCAAGTCCGAGATCCAGGCTCTGCCCAGTTTAGGTTCTGGGGAGAGGGCTTGCTCGAGCTCCGCGCGCCTCTGTGTCATCTGTGGCTTACCCTCCCCGCATGGCCATGGAGAGAGGGGGAGAGAGAGAGAGAGAGAGAGAGAGAGACACCGAGCGAGCTCAGGTGTCACTTATAAGAAGGCCCCACTTTTATGACCCCGTTTATTCCTAATTCCATCCTCAGTTACCCTCGGTGTTGGGGAGTTGACATCTGAATTTGGGGGCGGGGGTGGGTCCGTGATTGGGTCACAACAAGGCCCAGCAGACCGGGCGTGGGGAAGCCTACTGAGCTGGGAGCTGACTTTGCAGGGCTGCGATCCCTTCCGAATGCAGAGGGGTTGGCAGCAGCGAGCGCCCGGGTACAGGACGGCAGAGGGGAGGCACGGACGGATGTTCCCGGGGAGGCATGAGCGATGCCCGGCACCCGGCCGCTGGGCACGGGAGCCGCACGCGGGAAGACGACCCGGCTTGGCCCGTGAAGGCGGTCCTGGGCTCAGCGGCAGCCTGGCAGCTCCACACCTGCAACCCGGACCCCGCGGACCCTAAGAGGCTCCGTCCTACCCTCCGAGTCCACCCGGTCTAAACGGGCATCGTTCCCGGAATTTAACTTAGGAGGGGAAATGCCGCAGACACGCTGTGGCTCGAGGCCCGGCAGAGCTGTGGGAACACGGTGGCGCTCTCCGCGGCCTCGCGAGGCTGCGTTCTGGTCAATGCGCCGCTCGGGGGGCGCACCTTCCTGAGGCTGGGGCTCCGCCCACCGGACCACCTGCACCTGCGCCTCACGGCCGGGCCGCGCTGACTTCCATCCAGGTCCTCGGAGCGGGAGCCGCTTGCGGGGCGAGCAGATGGCGGCGCATACGGATCTTCTCGCACTTTCCACACCGTGTTGGGATAAAATCAGAGCCAAGTCTCGTTCTTTCACCAGACTTATTCTTTTTAGTTCAAGTTCGTTAACATACAGTGTAGGCTTGGTTTCAGGAGGTGAACCTGGTGATTCATCAGTTGCAAATTACCCCCAGCGCTCACCCCAGCAAGCGCCCTCCTCCATGCCCCTCCCCCATCGAGCCCTTCCCCTGCCCCTCCCCTCCAGCAACCCCAGTCCATTCTCTGTGTTTAAGAATCTCTGTTTGCCTCGCTCTCCATTTTTATCTTGTTTTTCCTTCTCTTCCCCCGTGTTCATCGGCTGTTTCTTAAATTCCACATAGGAGTGAAGTCGTGATATTGATCTTTCTCTAACTGACTTGTTTCACTTTGCATAATACACACTCTAGGTCCACCCGTGTTGTTGCAAATGTCAAGATTTCGTTCTTTTTGATCGCTGAGTAGTATTCCATTGTGTATATAAACTGTATCTTCTTTATGCATTGATCAGCCGATGGACATTTAGGCTCTTTCCACAATTTGCTTCTTGTCGATGGTGCTGCTATAAACATTGGGTGCACGTGTCCCTTCAAACCACTCGTCATCAGGGAAATCCAAATCAGAACCAAATCCCTTTTGACATAGACGTCGCCAGTGATTCATGCCCAACAAATGCTGTATAAGCAAAGTGAACTTGGCACAGGCGTCTTTTGGTTGTGAGCCTATTGGTGGTCATGTCCACTTCGATGAAGGACCATCACTCAAGATGCAGACACGATGCATCTGGCGTTCGAGGGCGTCTTACTGTCCGACAACCCTCTTTTTTCACGGCGTCTGCGCCCATCTTCCAGCCACCCTGCCCGTCCTTCCTTCTTTGCTTCTTTCTTTACCCACAGTCTTCCTTCCATCCAGTCAGCCAGCCAATCCACTCACATCTTCCTGCACCGTGACGGTCTGGGTTGGCTCATTCCACAAATGTCTCCTGAAAGCAGGACAGACCACAAACAAGGACCAATTTTATTGATGTCACAGATACTTGCAATGGGACCAACGTTTCACATTCCCACTGACTGGGGATTTTGTCCCGGATGGGAGGGAAGATCGCTCCCGACAAGTTCTTTGCTCATTCCCAGCTTGCTCATCTCTGCATTGGAAGCAATTTCTTCTGATTCCACGATCTGTAGCGTTATGGGATAAAAGACGTACGCTTTTCCATGGAGTTAGCTGATTGCTTTCAGTTGGAAGTTCTTTATTTTGTTTCTTCTGAAAAATGGTATTTTAAGGATATTGAAGAGCACAATATGGGCGGGGTTTGCTTCCTGAATATTGCGTGAGGGCTTTGCCTGACCCCACTCGCAGGGTGATGTGAAGCGTTTGGTCTTTCGTTTTTCTTAGACACACTTCCTCAGGACCTGAGCTGCAGGCCAACAGCGCTCACCACATGCGGTCCCAGCACCATTTTCTGGGCTGCGTGGTGGGAGCTCCGGGGGGCCCAGGAACGCACCCCACACCTTTCAGATGGGATTTTATTTGTAGCAGCTGCTGGGTCTCTTCCAGAGCGGCACTGCCCTCTCTCCTGATCACTTAATCTATCAGAGGGAGGGCGAGTGATCTAAGGCATCTCATACTTTCAAGTGTTTCCAGATCTGAGAGCACTCCACAGCCTCAGTTCTGCGGGAGTCTGCTCTCCTCATGAGGAGGAATGGGAAATAAGAACCAGCTGAGTTTCGGACACGACAATCCAGCGATTTGTATTTAGAAATCTTTCAAAATATATGTGAACCCACCGTGGTGGTGCAACCTCCATCCGTGTTGGAACAGTCACGTGGCTGGGGCGATGGAGCAAGCTCAGGGTGCGTGTCCTGGCCTCACCGCTCAGTTCCTGGTGCCTTCAAGCCTCAGTTCCTTAATCTCTAAAATGGGGTAGTAAATAAAAGCGAATGTTGTAGGTATCGTAAGGGTTGGTAAGACACATGTATATGGTTTTAACAAATTGCGTGGCCCACGGTGAGTGTCTGGAAAATCTGCTGTAAAGTACTGGGGGGGAAATCACATTTGGAATGTGTTTAATGGAGCGATGTGGTTTCCTCTGCATTTGGGCGCCATCATGAGGGTGTCTGTCGAGGGAGCTTGGAGAGAGTCCCTCCGCAGATCACCTGGGCAGACAGCTGTCCCCAAGTCCCAGACCTCCTGCGTTCCCAGTCGGAGGGCTTCTCCATGCACAGAGGCTGCAAAGAGACCCCTGCTCCCACCGAGCTGAGCACCATGCGTGTCAGTGACCAGTGGGTGTCACCAGGAAGTGCAGCCAATCACAGGGCTGTTTGGAAATACCGCATGCGCTCTCCCCCAGGTCCCCCCATGGCTCCCTGAGGCCCCGGGTTCTCTGTGGGTCCTGCCCACACTGGGGGAGCTCCGGTCGCTCCCTGGGTGGTTGGCTGATGGCTTTTTAATTGGACCTGAGTCTGTTGACATAAAGACAGAGTCAACAACCATCCCATTTGGAGGGGGCGGAGGGCAAGAGAATTATTTTGCATTTTAATGCTTCCAGAGAGCTCGTGTTAGTTTTCCCTCTTAATTTTATTTTCCTTTCTTGTTTGGGCAGCCTCGAGAAGCTTAGAAATGGTCTTGAGAGTCTTTATAACAGTGGTTTTTCCACGTTAATCTTGGCAGGAGAAGAGTTGTTTTAGTCTCACTCTGGTTGATAAATGACACTTGGTTTAATTGCAAGTTGTGGAGAATTGATTCAAGATGACTTGTAGCGTTTGGAACAGCCAGGCCCTAACATGAGTCTTGTTTGGACTAGTCAGAAGTAATTCTTGCGTAAGGCAGTGAGACCTTTTAACTGAGATGGTACTACGGGGCATGTGTGCACAGCCGATGAGTCACCAGCGGGTTTGGAGCCGGTGCTTGCAGCTCACGCCCCTCCTGGGTGACGAGGGGCCCCGAATTCCAACCTGCTGAGTGTCAGTCTCCTCATCTGTAAAATGGGCTCCTGGTGCCCACCCTCAGCTGCCATGAGGAGCAAAGGAGATGTGGATAAAGCGCTCGTCCCGGGGCAAGAGTGAGGCCCTTCAGAACGTTAGGAGCTCGGCTTCAATGCAGGGCGCTGTGGTGTCCAGGACGTGCTGTCTCCGGAGGCCAGCCTTCTGACTCCCAAGTGCAAAGCCGTTGTGGAGCCTGCACTTCGTGTGAGTGGCCCCTCGCGGGCCCCTGTGAAGGCTCAGCCGTGTGGAAATGCACATGCAGCTTGGTGTGAGAGCCTACCCGGGACGAGGGCGGAGCCCCACCCCTGCAGCGGTGAGGACACGGGGCTGCCTGGTGCACCTGCCGGGGCGGGGCCGGCCCTCGATGCCGAGGCACATGAGGGATGGGCGCCTGGGGCTCAGGCTGGGCGGCCCGGGGGCTGACCCAGAGCCCCTTGAACGCCGCTGGCTGGCCGCCCCCCCTCCCCAGACGCTCAGCAGGCTCCCCCGGCCTGCCGGGCGGGAAGGCCATGGTCCTGGCAGCTCGGACGAGCAGCCCCGTGTCAGGCCCGGCTCTTCAGAAATGGAGGCGGTCCCTCTGGGTTTCAATTCTGACCCAGTGAATGTCAACCTTTTTTTTTTTTTTTTTTTTTTT